>CAJDSM010011924.1:11097-24935 GCA_903981925.1 Ostrea lurida | reverse complement strand
GACGATTTTTTTTTTATTTTTTTTTTTTTAGCAACAGGAGCACTTTGTGGGAACGTTAGCAACAGTGAGAACTGTTGTGTAACGTTAGCAACAGCGAGAACTTGTGTAACGTTAGCAACAGTAGCAACTTTGTTTGTAACGACGTTAGCAGACAGGAGAACTTTGTGTAACGACGTTAGCAACAGCGAGAACTTTGTGTAACGTTAGCAACAGTTAGAACTTTGTTTAACGAGTTAGCAACAGTGAGAACTTTGTGTAACGACGTTAGCAACAGCGAGAACTTTGTGTAACGTTAGCAACCAGCGAGAAACTTTGTGTAACGACGTTGCAACAGCGAGAACTTTGTGTAACGTTAGCAACAGCGAGGACTTTTGTGTAACGTTAGCAACAGTGAGAACTTTGTGGTAACGACGTAGCAACAGCGAGAACTTTGTGTAACGTTAGCAAACAGTGAGAGTTTGTGTACGACATTAGCAACAGCGAGAACTTTGTGTAACGACGTTAGCAGCAGCGAGAACTTAGTATAACACGTTAGCAACAGCGAGAACTTTGTGTAACGTTAGCAACAGTGAGAAACTTTGGTGTATCGACGTTAGCACATATACGTACGCGAGAACTTGGTGTACGTTATGCAACAGGAGAACTTGTGTAACGTTAGCAACAAGAACTTTGTGTAACGTTAGCAACAGTGAGAACTTTGTGTCCGTTAGCAACTGAGCGAGAACTTTGTGTAACGTTAGCAAAGCGAGAACTTTGTGTAACGTTAGCACCAGTGAGAACTTTGTGTTAACGTTTGACGTTAGCAACAGTGAGAACTTTGTTATGAACGTTAGCAACAGCGAGAACTTTGTGTAACGTTCAAGTGAAACTTTGTGTAACGTTAGCAAAGCGAGAACTTTGTGTAACGTTAGCAACAGTGGAGAATTTGTGTAACGTTCAACAGTTGACTTTGTTTACGACGTTAGCAACAGCGAGAACTTTTGTGTAACGTTAGCAACAGCGAGAACTTTGTGTAACGTTAGCAAACAGTTAGAGCTTTGTGTACGTTAGCAACAGTGAGAACTTTGTGTACGACGTTAGCATACAGCGAGAACTTTGTGTAGAGCGACGTTATGCAACAGCAAGAATTTGTGTAACGACGTTAGCAACAGCGAGAACTTTGTGTAAACGTTAGCAACAGCGAGATTTGTGTAACGTTAGCAACAGCGAGGAACTTTGTGTACGTAGCAACAGTGAGAACTTTGTGTACAACGTAGCAACAGCAGAGAACTTTGTGTACGTTAGCAACAGTGAGCAAACTTTGTGTAACGACATTAGCAACAAGGAAACTTTTGTGTACGACGTTAGCACAGCGAGAACTTTGTTTGTAACGACGTTAAGCCACAGCGAGAACTTTGTGTAACTTACATTAGCATACAGGAGAACTTTTTGTAACGTTAGCAGACGTGAGAACTTGTGTAACGTTAGCACAGGAGGACTTTGTGGCGTCGTTACACAAAGTTCTCCCTGTTGCTATCGTCGTTACACAAAGTTCTCACTGTTGCTAACGTCGTTACACAAAGTTCTCGCTGCTGCTAACGTTACACAAAGTTCTCGCTGTCGCTAACGTTACACAAAGTTCTTACTGTTGCTATCGTCGTTACACAAAGTTCTCTCTGTTGCTAACGTCGTTACACAAAGTTCTAAACATTCTCCTCATCACCCCAATCTCTGTTGGCCATTTTGTTTTGCTTCAAAATTTTCAGTCGGAAGTTTGCGTCTCTGTAGCATTCATTTAAACCTTAGGTAATCTCTAGAAACATATTGTCCTTTGACCATTCAAATACAATATTACAAATAGCAAATGTTTTATTTAAAGCGAGGCCTTGGATTAAAGCAGAAATCAACCGATAGTGAAAAACAGCAATATTCCCATGTAGCAGTGGCGGACCTCAAAATTAAGCATGAGAATAGTCCCGTGTAGCAGTCTAAGGGTTAAAATACTACCCCCCTCCCCCTCTGTTCCCAGCTGTTTGAGGTGACAATGTCAACCTGTTCTGATTGAGGCCTCTATTGTTCCCAGCTGTTTGAGGTGATGATGCAGGGTTGGGCGGTAAATTCCACCCCTGGTATTTTCCGCCGGCATTTACCGGACTGGCAAATAAGACTTAAGTGGCAAATACCGGCAAATACTGGTCAATTGAACTTTTAAGGTAGATCCACCCTCAGGAATTCTAAGGAATTTATGTGTGCAAACTTTAAAATTCTTTCTTTTTCTACTCATTTATAGTTAAATCTAATTAATTAAGAAAGAAAATGTGTATCTTGCCACATTAATTAAGATGTCAGACACAAACAAGAGGCCCATGGGCACAATCGCTCAACTCTGAGCACAGCTGCTTCACTAAGAAGAGGCAGTAAGTTTGGGATTTAGAATTCCACAGTGACTGTTAAACAAATCTAAACTTTATGTCAGGGGTGGAGGCATTATCTGAACACTTAAATCTACTCCATATCTTGAGGCAAGCTTTCAGGAAATCCACTCTTCTGGTTCAATGAAAAATTTTTAAAGATTTCTCTATAGATCCTGCATGTAAAACTTGATCCCCTATTGGGGCCTCATCATACCCCTAAGGGTATGATTTTGAACAAACTTAAATCTCCACTATATCAGCTTTCCTGGTCCAGTGGTTCTTGAGAAGAAGATTTTTTAAAAGATTTTCCCTATATATCTGCATGTAAATACATTGATCCTAATTGTGGCCCCATCGTACCTCCGGGGGTTCATGATTTGAATCAAAACTTTGAATCTCCACTGACACAGGAAGATTCCATAATAAATTTCAAGCTTTCCCTGGTCCAGTGGTTCTTGAGAAGAAGATTTTTAAAGACTTTCCTATATATCTGCATGTAAAAGTTTGATCCCCTATTGGGTGCCCCATCGTACCCCCCGGGGGTCATGATTTGAACAAACTTGAATCTCCTCTATAATCAAGAGCTTCCATATAAATTTCAGCTTTCCTGGTGCAGGTGGTTCCTTGAGAAGAAAGAATTTTTAAAGATTTTCCTATAATAATCACATTGTAAAACTTTTGAATCCCCTATTGTGGCCCCATGTACCCCCGGGGGTCAATGATTTGAACAAACTTTGAATCTCCAGCTACAATCAGGAAGATTCCATATAAAATTTCAGCTTTCCTGGTCCAGGTGGTTCTTGAGAAGAAAGATTTTTAAAGACTTTCCCTATATATCTGCATGTAAAAGTTTGATCCCCCTATTGGGGCCCCATCGTACCCCCGGGGGTCAATGATTTTTCAACACACTTGAATCTCCTCTATTATCAGGAAGCTTCCATATAAATTTCAGCTTTCCCTGGTGCTAAGTGGTTCTTGAAGAAGAAGATTTTAAAGATTTTTCCTATATAATCAATGTAAACTTTGATCCCTATTGTGGCCCACGTACCCCCAGGGGTCCATGATTTTGGAACAACTTGAATCTCCTCCTATATCAGGAAGCTTTCCAATATAAATTTCAGCTTTCCTGGTCCAATGGTTCTTGAGAAGAAAGATTTTTTAAAGATTTTCCTATAATATAATCATATGTAAAACTTTGATCCCCTATTGTGGCCCATCGTAACCCCCCGGGGGTCATGATTTGAACAAACTTTTAATCTCCTCTATATTAGGAGCTTCCATATAAATTTTCAGCTTTTCCTGGTCCAGTGGGTTCTTGAGAAGAAGATTTTTTTAAAAGATTTTCCTATATAATCACAGTAAAACTTTGATCCCTATTGTGGCCCCAAATCGTACCCCCAGGGGTCATGATTTGAACAAACTTGAATTCTCCCTATATCAGGAAGCTTCCCTAATAAATTCAGCTTTCCTGGTCCAATGGTTCTTGAGAAAAGATTTTTTAAAGATTTTTTCCTTATATAAATCAATATGTAAAACTTTGAATCCCCTATTGTGGCCCAATCCGTACCCCAGGGGTCAATGATTTGAACAAACCTTGAATCTCCTCTATATCAGGAAGCTTCCATATAAATTTCAGCTTCCTGGCCCAGTGGTTATTGAGAAGAAGATTTTTATAATGAACAACACCCTATTTTTTGCTATTTTTCACGAATTATCTCCCCTTGGAAGGGGGCCTGGTCCTTCATCTTGAAACAAACGGGAAAATCCCCTTCAACCCAGGAATGATTTGTACCAAGTTTGGGTTGAATTTGGGGCCGCAGTTGGTTCTTGAGAAGAAGTTCGAAAATTGTGAAAAGTTAACGGACAGAGACAGACGGACGAGACGACGGACCAACAGGTGAATCAGACCTTCGGTTTCAGGTGAGCTAAAACAGGAAGTGGTGGGGTTTACATCAGAAAATCGCAACATTTTGAATAATTTTCGTAGAACAGAATTGAATAAAATAAATGAAAAATGACCAATTTTAAATGTTTAGCAGTAGAAAATGCCTATTTGTAATATGCATCAAAATTTAAACGGGCATATTAAGGAAAATCAATGTAGAAGACACCTCAGGTGAGGAATTGGGCCGACCATAGGAGTTAATGCCCTTGACAATATTTTTTTCCTTCATAATTAATTAATTATCCATGGAAATAGCAATTTTTCATTATCAAAAGTTTTACCAAATTATCTATTATATCCAGTGAATGAAATTCTTTAGAGAGATATTATTCTATCATGTGGCAAAGTTTAATGAAATAAAGATTTTTGAAAAACCCTATGACATTCACACGAGGGTGGATCATCCTTAAAAGTAAGACTCTTAATAGCTTCAACAATTCGAGAGAAAGATGTGAAATCGAAGTAAATCTAGAAATAATTCTTTTAATCATTGTATTAACACTTAAAATTGATTTAAAATCTAAATTAATTCCTAGGCTGAAACATTTTTAACAGTTGATATATTTGACTTTAACCTCCTACACAAAATTAAGATTACAAAAAAAAATTAAACAATTTATAATAACAATGGTAAAAACATCATCACTGGTAATAATTCCTGTGCATGGTGGCACTGGTCCAGTTATTAAGAAGAACCATTGTATGGTATAAATTGGTAAATAATACAAGTTCAAAGAAACTGTCAATTCAGGGTGGGTTAGAACAGACATAAACAGAGATCAAAGCAATAAAATAATCACAAAATGATTTCTGTTCACCCCAAATAGGAACGTTGAAAGGAAAAAGAGGGGTGTAAGTTAATGAATGAGCTATGGTATGAGCTTCAACCTCAATACATTTACAGCAGTAAGACATTTTTTTGTTATAGATCACGTGTTATTGACGCTATCATATTCGAGCATATAATCCAAACACCATTTGGAATTTCTTCAGTGGTTGTTGACAAGAGTGAAAGACCACTGCAACATGCCCTTGACTGCAAAACGTTGTAAAGTGCTAAGGCTCTAAAACTTTATTTAGAGTTGTCCACACCTAACAATTTTACAAACACAATAAAAATAATTGTGTAATAATTAAATTAAAGTGTGAAAAAATGCAAAGCCTCATATGGGCCTGAGAGTCCGACTCGCACATGATAGTAACCAAGAAGACTCATGGCCAACATCGCTCACCCATGAGGAAGAGGGCAGAAGTTTGGGACTTTCAATATGCCACAAGTGGCACTATTCAGATGTATGGACTAAAGCTATACCTCTGTCATCTTCTATACAACATAAATGAACATTCATTCAATTAATAAAATAAGACCAAACAACGCACATATTATGTACGGATAGGGCCAATGTAGTATCCTGGGGTTCTTTTATCGCGTTCTCTTAAAAATTGTCCTTCATACAATCACAAGAAAATGAAATATGTCGAAAGGCGGGTTCAAGTCAAGCCTCAAGAGGCCCCCGCATGTGTTCAATAAAACTAGGAACAAAAATAATATTATGGTTTGAGGGTGGGATCTCAATAGTTTAAAAAATATTTAACCCATTTTTAAAAGGGAGAAATCAACCATGCCCAGGGGCTTCTCTCAAGTGCAATGACTAGTCTCAACACCAAAGAACAAGGGAATATATGGTTTGAAGGGTGGGATCTCTCAATATTCCAAAATATCGGGACAATTCAAAAAAAAAAAAAGAAAAAAAAAAAAGAGGGGGAAACTTGTCCTCAACACAATCATCAAAAATATATGGTTGAGGGTGGGGATCTGAATAGTTTTTTCAAGATATTAGACCATCTTCTAATGGTTCAAAAAACCCCAGTTTGAACCTCAAACTTTTGCATAAGTTTTGGTGGTTTTTGGCCCCATTTGTTCTGGAAACAGATTTTGCCTTATATCAAAAAAAAATATTTTTTTTTCATTTTGTTAATATTTTCTCATTTCCATCCACCCCATTGACAATTGTTATGAAAGTGATTTCAACACACTATTCAAAATTTTGTCTCTAATTAGGACTGCAAATATGTTTTATTTGTAACATTTTGACTGGGTATGAATTGACTTGGGCATGATTTGACATGCATACCTACTTCCGGGAAGTTTGTAAACAAAATAGCTGCGTATTAAATGAAAACTTTGCAGGTTTCAACTTATGTCTAGGTAAGACCAAATTTTTTAAAGCAAATCAGTGCCTTCTAATTAGCCCAGATTGTCATAGGTGACCTACAGTTGAAAATGGTTTTGGAGAAATACAATAGAACTGCGGGGAACGTCTTGGTAAAGAATGTGTTTCTACGCCGTATGATACTAGGGCTGATATCCCAATGAATTGTGCTGTTTACAATCAATATAATATGTGTCTTATTAATTCAAATATTTTTCATTTCATTCAATGTTTATCAGAAAAACGTAATTTACATTACACTTCACCACAGCACCTCGCACAACTATATTCTGTGGTAGACAAGTAGTTAAGCGGTGAAGAGGCAGATTCCGCGAAAAAAAATCGCCTGACAACAAGGAGTACGCTCGCGTACCGACTCAAAAAGCTTAAAACTCATAATTCAGTATAAATAGGAATAACTTCAATTTAAGAATACAATCTATTGACCAGTGTACAGTTAAAACTAACCAAAGAACAGTCCGATATATAAATTCCAGAGTGGTTGATTCAAGTGACCAGTATTTGCCGGCATTTACTGGAATTTACCGGTAAATACTGGTATTTGCCACTGGCATGGAAAATATGGATAAATGCCGGCATTTTGCCAACCCTGTGATGATGCCTACCTGTTCTGACTGATTGAGGTCTCTCCTGTTCCCAGCTGTCCGAGGTATCACTGTCGCTGTCCTGCGCTGCCTTTTTCTTGCTGACGATGGATCGGATCTTTTCCTTTTTGGCTTTACTGTGACTGCGGTGGTCAGAATCACTGTCGCTGCCCTCTGTCTCCTTCTTGTAATGTTTTGGTCGTGATCGGGGTTTATCGGGACTTTCCTCTCCCCTGAAAAACGCACACTCTTTATAAAGAGTCACTGCATCAAATACCAATATATAACAAGTCACTGCATCAAGTACCAATACATAACAAGTCATTGCATCCTTAATAATTAATTAAAGAAAGATTTTGGACTCTTTGTAGATAATACTGTTCCCTCTCCAGTTGTATATATATATATACATTATTACAACAGTAATCTTATCGGAGTCAGATCACATCAAATGGACAGGCGTGGATCATCAGATCTAACGAGTCAGGTCACATCAAATGGACTGGCGCGGATCATCAGATCTAACGAGATGCAAAGTGGTCTAATCTGATGAGCCATGTTTTTCAACAAGATGCGATCCAAATCTTTGGGTAATGATTGATTTATTGAATGCCTCTTTAAATTTGTTAAAATACATATAAAAGATATAAGATAATGAATGTATTCCTAATTTTAAAAAAGACAAACATGCAGTGAAATTATATTTTGTGTCCTTAGTGCTGTCAATCACTTTCCACAAAAGTGTATGTTGATGTATTGTGACATCATCAGTTTCAGAGCAGCATAAACTGAATTAAGATCAACACATTATATGTGTGTTGATGTATTGAGACATCATCAGTTTCAGAGCAGCATAAACTAAATTCAAATCAACACATTAAATATGTGTTGATGTATTGTGACATCATCAGTTTCAGAGGCATGAACTGAATTCAGATCAACACATAAAAGGGACTGATTCAAGATTTTATAATATAACTCATTTAAAGTCTACATTTAAATTTTTGACCATTTGAATGCAAGAAAAAGAGTGATAATTAAATCTGTAACTCTGTATTATGTAACAAAGACTGGAGTCTTTTTATCACTGGATACAACGCTACATTTGGGGTGGTGGTCATGAGCAACATAGCGTGGCAGTTCTGAAGCAAGAAAAAGACGAACATGTACAGTAAACATGAAATTTTTTTTTACATACATTCACGAATTAAAATTTGCAGAGCCACTGCCTGATTTTGCACAAGGACCACCACCCCATATGTAGCGCTGTAACCAGTGTTTGTATTTACAAACAAATTATGAATTGCTGATTTTGTAATATAATGCGTTTTGAAAGCTGCACAGTTACAAATTTGAACTCCATACACATCATACAAAATATTTCGATTATAAAATGTGGAAAACAAAATTTTGGAAAAAATTCCTGAATCAGTCCCTTTAATTGTGCATTGATGTATTGTGACATCATCAGTTTCATAGAGGCATGAACTGAATTCAGATCAAACACTAAATGTCAAATTCTGGTTCAAAGTATATATCTGAAAATTACGAATGCCCTTAGGAAGGAATGAGCATCGTCATAATGGTCTGACTTCGCGTTCGGAAACATTAGAAGAAAATATCACTATTCTGGTTATGATGTCAATTCATTTGAAACTTATATATACCTAGCTGGAGCTCAGATAAGGTTAGCACGTTGCCTCTTGACACTGCAGTCGCGGGTCCATCCCATGTAGGCGGTTTTAATTTTTTTCTCAAAATTGCATTTCTACTAAAACTGCATTTTTAACGATATAGAGTGGAATTGGATGTTTTTATTTTCATAATACCTATTTGTCCCCACTTGAGCGCCCCGGAGCGCGTTAAGAAATTAGAAAAAGGCGGTTATTAGGTCCGTCTGTTTGTTGAAATGTTGTATTGTGTTAAAAGACTTATGTAAACCATAAATCTATAATTTGAAACATACATTTTTAACTGCATCGATCCCAATGATGCCAACATCGGTGAACTAGAGATACCATGTATTATGAAATTGAATGCAGTACCAAGATTGCAAGAAAAATTAAAAGCTCTGCTGTAACGCAAGTTTTACTGAAGGAGGAGGGGGCCCTTATTCTTGGAGGATTGGGAAAGGTCCCGGGGGGCGCTCATAGGGGCAGGGGCGCTCAATAGGACGAATACGGTATTGTTCAACATATCCTCTACTTTTCGCCCACACAAATTTCTCTGGTGTATCATTCCACCTTAACTGGTCACAGAATTCAGTGTAAGCTGACTCCCATAACTAAATTTCTATTTAGACATTTACCTTGCTTTTTTGTAAGATGGACCGTGCTGAAATTTACAACTGCTTCCAAATGCACACTCTCCACTTGAAAACCAATGACGGCACTTTGTGTTGTGGTACGAACTTTCTCCGCGCTGTAACGAAAACTTAACTTCAAATCACACTGTAATGAAGAGGTCATTCTTCGAAACTTCAAAACCAATATATGAACAGACTAGTCATTCCAACACAATTCTTAAAACTGTCTGGCTGATAGAAAAAAAATATGTAAGATTCAAAAGTACTTTTGATATATAACAAAAAAATTCTGCTAAGATGGACAACTTCTATCTAGACAATTTTTAGAAACTTTTTACTTGTTTCAATCCATACATGTCCTTTAAAACAACCAAAGGCCATGCCATTTGTAATTTAATTTGTCACATTCACTGCTAGTAAATCCAAATACTACCATTAAAACAAGATGTGTTTGTGAAACACTGATGCCCCTGGATTCCACATGCCAGTGAAAGGGGCTTGCCAAAAGGGTTATGCATGTGAAATATGAAAAATCTATCACTTACCATTCAAAAGTTATGGTTAATGTTTAAGTTTTTGAAAAGTAGGTTAAACTTCAAGGTCAAGATCAGGAGGTAAAAAATGTTGGTACCAGTAGAAAGGGCTTGTCATAAGGAACACACATGAGCTTTTACAAATTGACATGACCAAAACCAAATATTTTCTGATAGTTCCAAGTCAATAGACGTTTTATTCATTTACCAAATTGAAAATAAAACATAAATGATGTTTTAAGAGATATCTGTGATTAGAAATTGTGTTATCCTGAATGTCAATGAAGGAAATTATCTAAAGCTATGAGTTCACATGGGGCTTTGATGAATGTTTTGTATGGACACAAGCAGAGATGGAAAACGTGTCATAATTTTTTTTAAATATAAAAATTGTGACAAGATATATCTAAAAGGTACATGTAATAATATTTCTCTAAAGTCAGGTTTACAAACAAAAACATTAGTTCTTAGGATCTTTTTGTCACTACATAATGCAAGAATTCAGTGAGACAAGGCTCTAACTATGTGCAGTGGATAAAATGTTTTGTTTGTAAGTTGTGAATCTGTAACTTTCTGGAATATTCAAGTTTTTCTCCAACAGAGCTCTGCAGTTAATACAATTGCTGAATATCAAGTAAATTTTCAATTTTATTTCAACTGCAGGAAATACTACAATCATCGGCATAATCATGTTATCAGCATCGCGAATTAAATATTTAGCTTATTCCGTAATCTGGTTTGATCCCCCACCATTACCCACAAGGTTGTTTCAATTTGTACATTGTACTTCTTTCAAATGTAACATTTTAAGTTTTTGAAAATTGGCACATTCCTATTGTAATTCAACGGAATAAATCAAAATCAAAGAGAAAGTAACTCTTTTTAAAGGAAAATAACTCTTCCGCGATGCTAATAACATGATTATGCCCAATCTTCCATGTTTATGGGGAACAGTTGGACAAGATAAACACAATGCCTTCCCTAAAGAGGTAAGGGAAACGAAATTTAGTATACTGTTCAAAAAAAGGGTTTATAAAAAGTTAAGTCATTAAGGAATGAAGCTAATTTTGACCTATGTTATCCGATATAATCTAACTTGGTGCAGTTTACGCTTTATAATCCGCGAAGCGGATTATATTTAGCGTAAATAAAGTTCCAATAAAAAAAGGATTTTAGAATTTTCACAATTTTCTTTCGCAATTTCAAAAAATTTATTTGCTATTTAAAAAAAATTGGCACTAATTACTAATTAGCGACATGACGAAAAAGCGTCCCCGTAATTAAATTAGGCCTAGCGGTTGCATATCGGCAATCCTCGTGCGCGTTTCCCATGGAACGTAAAACCAAGACGGCTTTCCACTACGTAAGAATGTGACACCTTTACCCTGACCACACAATTTTAGTAACATGAACTCGAAATAAAATTAGAGATGCGAATGATGTCAATCATGGAGTGATTGAAGATAGTGATCATTTTTACATCGTCTAGTTGTTTTCTAGCTCCGGGACCAAGCCTTTCAAAAACACTTGGTTTGCGTCTATCTCCCTCATCCGGGACAGACTTAGCGGAATCAACTGTTACTCTTCTCTTAATTTTGCTCATTTCACAACACCACAATACATGAAAATGGAATGAAAGCAAGTTTTGTATCACAACGACATTTCCACCCGTACATTCGACGCCATCTTGAATTCATCGTCTAACTGTGAAACCTCAAACGTAAAGGAAAAATATTCCCGGGAAATTTGATCATGGAAGTGTGTGTCGATTCCGTTTTATCTGCAATGAATGCGGAGGAAGGAGGTAATTTATGAACACTGCATGATAACTTGTGAAAAGTATTAGAAAATAGCTGAGATAAAAGATATCTGACCTATTTACTCTATTCTAGGTGCCATACGCTTGGAGTTGTGTGCCAATCTGTCGGAAGGGGGAACAACTCCAACAACGGGTAATGTTGATATGGGTAATGGGTAGATTAAGAATAAATGCTACTACGTCAGAGATATTTGATGTGAATGAAAAATGGAGGATAAGTACAACAATAATCTGATATTTAAAACATTCAAATTTACTCTGAAACTAAATGTTCAGGCAAAAGATGCAGTTTTAGTAGAAAATAATCCTAGGCCTGCAAAATGCATTATAAATTAATTCCTCATGCAATTAATTAAGATATTCCAAGTCGGTAAACAGGAAGTAGATGTTGGACAGGTCTGAAATCAGATCCCACGATATGGGACCACCCGCTGATGATGGATATCAAAGGTCATGAGGCTACGATAATTAATTGCTGAGTAAAGGGTTAATTACGAAAATTTGCAGTATTAAAAATAACACTGGAAAATATTCTAAGTCAGTAAACAGGAAGTAGGTGTCGGACAGGTCTGAAATCAGATCCCACGATATGGGACCACCCGCTGATGATGGATATCAAAGGTCATGAGGCTACGATAATTAATTGCTGAGTAAAGTGTTACGAAAATTTGCACTATTAAGAATAACACTGGAAAATATTCAAGTCGGTAAACAGGAAGTAGGTGTCAGACAGGTCTGAATTGGATCCAACGATATGGGACCACCCGCTGATGATAATTAATGATAAATGTCATGAGGCTACGATTATTAAGTAATTACTGTTAATGTCTGTCTAAATTAAATCTACAAGGAATAGGCAAATGTTGCTGATACATGTATTAATATGAAAAGGAAGCTGGCCATCATGACGATGAAGCTTAACCTCTTTATCAATTGATCAGTCTTCGAAATTAAGCGGTAGCCCGATGACCGTGGCTAGTAAAATCGGGATAGGGCTACCAAAAATTATAGACGCACATGCCCGATGGGCCAGCAACATTTTTTCCAGTGAGATACTAAAATATAAATAGGATGCAATTCCTTGTATGACCTTAGTGAAATAAACTTAAATTAATCACTCTTATACAGCATCTGGGCAAGTAAAATTTTACTCAGGCTACCAATTTTTGTACGCTCACTTGCCCTCTGGGCTTGTACAGTAGGAAAAAAGGCTAAGCGTGAAGACTGATTGATAGTTTATAAAAACCATATAATGAAATATAAATATCATTTACAAGATAGATTCTGAGACGTATGGCTCAAGTGTAGCTAGAGCTCTCGTGATCGGAAGGTTGTGAGTTCGGGCCCCATGCTCAGACTGGCCACAGTCAAACCTAAAATGTTTAAAATAGGTATGAATTGCTCCTTCGCTATATGAGTTTGGCATTTTAGAAGTGAGAATCACGGGTCTTTCGGATATGACCTTGGGAAAAAAAAGAGGTCCTGTTCAGCAGCATGTGTAACATTCAAAAGAACCCTCACTGCTAAAAGCCGCAAGTGCTAAGGATAGGTCTAAATTTGCAGCTATATTAACTATCAACTGAATGGACTTAGAATTTAGTTACGCTTGAAAATTAACACTCATGAGTGTATGAACTACAATGCTTTATCCTGCAGCGTACTTTATGAAGCAGTGCAGTTTAATTCTGTAAATGAAAAGCATGCTGGTGTGAGGTCTCGCAGTTCATACTCTTGTGTATATATTTTTAAAACTGAAGTTTATTTGTTATATATATTATACATTTTACTTTCATTTCTGTCACAATCCCAGCTATTAATCTGTATTCCTGCATACAATGTTTACACTGCAGCGAATTCATGAGGAAATATCCAACATTACAATTTGAGGCAAAAACATTGGAAATGTAAATGTATGAGCATTATAGAAGTGAAAAAGGTCAGTGTGACTCCAAAACTGGAACTTGGGACCCCCCACAACTCTCCTGGGACCTCCCACACTTAAACGAGACCTCCCACAATTCAGCT
>CAJDSM010011923.1:20018-31655 GCA_903981925.1 Ostrea lurida | reverse complement strand
CCAAAAAGCCTAGAAGGGTCAAATCAGGATAAGAGAAAAAAAAAATTAAGTCGTATAACGAGATACTAAGTCGTTATTACGAGATATAAGTCGTAATAACGAGATAATAAGTCGTAATAACGAGATAATAAGTCGTAATTACGACTTAATTAAGTCGTAATAACGAGATAATAAGATCGTTATAACGAAATAATAAGTCGTAATAACGAGATATTAAGTCGTAATTAGACGATTAATTAAGTCGTAATAACGAGATAATAAGTCGTAATAACGAGATATAAGTCGTAATTACGACTTAATTAATCGTAATAACGAGATAATAAGTCGTAATTACGACTTAATTAAGTCGTAATAACGAGATAATAATCGTAATTACGACTTAATTAATTTGACTTGAAGCATCTTTGGAAACAAAGGGCACATAAATATATATTTTAGGACTCTTGCATCCCCGATGCCTTACGGCGGGGCAAACATTGTCAAAAAATGACAAACAATTGCACATTACTAATAAAACTAAATGCATAGTAATGTAGAACAGGAATTAAGACCTCGTCGGTGGGGGGGGGGGGGGGGGGGGGGGTGGGGGGGGGGGGGGGGGGGGCGGGGCATGAATCTTCATTATTCATAAACAGTGTCTCTCGGAACACGAAGATTGTTTTGAGTGCATTTTAAGTGCATCCAACAATAGCCATACAATCGACCAGATGTTTGATGCTCTTTACTTATAAACATCGCTAGTAGATTACTGTAATCCTTTCTTCTTCGCAACTTCAATCGTCGAAGAGTACGCTCCAAAGTTGACATGCTGATGATAGTACGATGCGCTAACGCCAGAAATGCAAGTATTTATGCATTGGATAAACCAAGTTCAAAGTACAATCTAACATGCTCCTCCATCCTCATAAGCGAATACTGTAATGTCAAAATGTTTTCTGTTATATAAGCAAAATAAACTCGTAATTATGACTTAATATCTCGTTATTCAGACTTATTATCTCGTAATAACGACTTAATTATGTCGTAATTACGACTTAATATCTCGTTATTACGATTTATTATCTCGTTATTACGACTTAGTATCTCGTAATAACGACTTAATTATGTGCTAATTACGACTTATTATCTCGTTATTACGACATTATTATCTCGTTAATTACGACTTTTATCTCGTAAAACGACTTTAAGTTATGTCGATAATACGAACGTTGTACGAAATAGTTTATGAACGATTTATCGAAATGGAAGGTGACACTAATCAACCACAAAGTAACAAGCTTTTGTAACGAGAGTAGTAGTTACAACTGGTATGTATTTTGATATGGAAATCTACATGTACTTTTATTTCCCAGACGTACTTTATAATCTCAACGTTGGGGGATTTAAGCAAAACCAAAGTCAGCTATTAAAGGAAGGGAAATTTTTTTTTTTAATATTGGGATAGGCCGACAATATATTGTGCCCCAGGCTCATATCAGCAGTATATCATTCAACCGGACTTTTACACAGTCGTTGTTCTTGACAGATACAGTCTTTGGGATATATTAGACAGGATCCAAACACATTTAACATTTTTAAAATATCTGATTTTTGACATGAAATGTAACTTGTCTGTTTCACAGCTCAATACTAAAATGGCATGTCTTTACCAAAATGACACCATAGATTTCTTATCAACGAAGCATTTTATTTATATCGATCATATCAGAACCTAATAACAAACATTAATGAGTACTAACGATAGAGTCATATGTATAAGATGTAATCTTGAAGGCATATTACAAAGAAATGTAACTCTTGCACGCACATTCACCCAGTGGAAAGATCCTGAACACTCAACAGAAAGTTTTACTGACTTAGTCTTGATTTCATTGCTCTGCCATATGTCAAAAATACATTCTTTAAAAAAGAAATGCATTCATTGAGATTTTCAGAGATATCTGTATCTAGCATTCTCTTTAAAGAAGTAGACAGTGGCTACAGTACATCCATAGATGTAGGTTATGCCTGTCCACTTCTCTAAAGAGAATACTATATCTAGCTGGTATTCTAAATTATAAAGAAGAATGGTTATATTTATAGGTTATAGACTGTATGCCCGGAAATATGACGACCGAGTTTTTGGCGCGTACACGGATTGCGAGGTCCGTTCGCGACAAAAAACGAGGTCGTCATATTTTTCTATACAAAGTCTATAACCTTTTTATTATATACTTTCAATTTCATTTAGAAAGTAACAAAAATTTTATTTTTAACACTTTTTTCAATAGTTTAACAGACTAAGAGCTGAAAAACACACGAAAATTTGAAACTTAAAAAATTTGAATGACGTTTAACAGTAGCGTCAAGAAACGTGCTCTATTGTGACATCACAATCAAATTTCCAATTTTGTTCAATTATGACGTCAGCTTGCGGGCCGAAAAGTTTCCGGGCATGTATCATGTGATATTGGCCCGCAAACTTCTAAAGGAAAAAGAGGAGATGAAATTGAAAGTATATAATAAGATGGGTATACACTCTGGTTATGTTCCATACCTAGAACGATTATAATCCATGAAGACAATGTGGATTTTATTAGAGATGGGCCAACAATGGTTTCGGAATTTGAAAATCCCTTATTTCCCTGCTGTTGTCAGTATTGATTGATTCACTTAAGCCATTGATTTGGTATAGAGATTCAAATCTTAAAGATTGGAACATTGGCAGTAGCTCAACAATATTGACATATCATTAGAGGTTTGCATATTACATGATCAACACCACAGCAGTTGAGCAGTATTCTGTCACTAGTCAGCTTGATATACTTGAAGTGTGAAGTCAGAATCAACAAATAAAATGTAGTATACTGTTCAGTTTCAAAGAAATGATTAGGAAAATAATCACATGATTAGTTTGACTATAAAACTACTCTGTAAACTTGAATAAAACATATGTTTACACTGGTGTGTTTTAATGCTGAAAATACATGTACAGTTGAACTTCAGTATCTCAAACACTGATATCTTGAATACCATGGCTATGTCAAAGTGATTTGGAAGTCCCAATCACAAATTTTTAAAGTATTTTACCCTCTATATCTGAAATCCATGGATATTTTTTCGTAGTCCCATTGAGTTCGAGATAACAAGGTTTGAATTTATCATCGTCAGAAACCCACGGCCAGTCTTGCATCCAAACAGTAAACATATGCGAGACTGGCCTTGGGTTTCTGACGTTGGAATTTATACAGTAGATATCAATACAGTGGCAGTGAATGAATATGTTCCAGTTTGGAGTACATGTAGGTTAATAAATAGCAGCATGATGTATCGATATAGTACAGTTTTGTTCATTTGCATGACACTTTGTCACTGTTGAGTTAGTGAAGCAGCATTGTGTGGTATAGCAAAAAAATACAGACTTGAAATTTAGATATATACAATGTACTATTGATAATGCACAACTCATCAATAATAGCAATATATACATAATGAGATAAAGTGTATGATTTAAAATTACACTGTAATTTCTTGAAGACTACTTACCAAGGCCCAACACTCCATTTCAAAATGAATTTGTTTCATTGCAGAGGGAAGAGCTACATTGTAGACCCCCCACATCTGATTTGAAGTTAACAATGTTATGATCCATCTACGTATTTTTCCTTCATGTAAGTATGAATGTTCTTGTTTGAAACTTGATTTATTGGAGCTCAGTAGAAATTCTCGATACAAAGTATGAAAACAAAATTGACTGAGATTTCTGCATGAACATGTCTATTCACACTGTATTCAATACTGTAAAGTCAAAAAAATTTCGTTGGGGATTTAATTTCATCATTTTGGTGAGTTTATAAAAACAACGAAAATAAATCCACAACAAATTTTTGCACTGAAAATGAATATATATACATGAATTATAAATCAACGAAAATTAATGTCAGCAAATTCATTATTATATTTTAAACCAGGAAATTTCAAACCCACAAAAATAAATGATTTTACAGTGAACTGTGTAAAATATATGGTATTTAAATGAAAAAAAATTAACTAATTTAATATTTTATCGAGCAATTACATTATCTGAAGTTCTTAGAAAAACATTTGACTGTTTTGTTATGCAACAAGTTCTGATTTTTACAGTATAAATACAATGGAGATGAAAGTAGCAAATGAAGTTCCCTTGAATGAATCAATGTTGCAAGACTTTCTCCAAGGCAACATGGAAGCATTTCTTGAGTTCATCAGACAGGGACAGACAAACTCCAGAAACCTCATGGGTTCCACACCCCTCCACCTAGTGGCCAAGAGTGGCAATGTGGAAATGGTTGAGAAGCTACTTGAACATGGAGCGTCTATCTTTCTGAAGGACCTCTTTGGATTCCTACCACTCCACATTGCATCGATGCATGGTCATGTAAAGGTTGTGCAGTTGCTTTTGAATAAAGGTTGTGATGTGGATATGTCTTCTAAAGCAAAAATAACCCCTCTTCATTGTGCAGCCGAACGTGGGAAGTCAGAGGTAGTGAGGTTTTTGATACAGAATGGGGCCAATTTGAATGCCCAGAATTGTTACGACCAGACTCCTCTCATGTTGGCAATGTATGGAAGACATGAAGAAGCGGTCAAGTTGTTAGTGGAAGCTGGTTCAGACCTGTTATTGAGGGACAAAACATCCATGAGTATTTTCCACATTGCAGCTGGAAAGAGCTCTCCTGCATGTCTGCAGATCCTCCTGGAAAATGTGGGTAGAGGCAGAATGTTGGATATCAGAAACGAACATGATATGACACCTTTTTATTTCGCATCAATGCACTTAATCAATCAAAGAGACCGTGACAAGGAAGTGTTTGAAAAACTGAAAATGCTAGTACAGGCAGGGGCCTCACCCGCAATTCAGCTGGCAGCAAGAAGTTATTACAGTATAAAACCACCTTCTATCTTTCAAACACTTGTGGTGCGTGGGAATGTGGATGCTGTTTCTTTGATTCTACAAGTCAACTTAAGAAAACATGTCATCGAAGAAGTTAATCTTGCCATTTCGAAACTGAATAAAGGTCTTATTGAGAGTCCATCCAAAGATATGGCAGGCCTCCTGCAGAGTTATGTCAGCAACGCGAGCAGCCTGAAACATTCATGCAGGTTGACGATCAGGGATAACATGGACGCAAGGTATCAGAGCATTTGTCGGCTACCTCTACCTCTAAACTTGAAGAAATATTTGTCATTTTCCGATCTCTGTTAAAAGTATAAATAACGGAGGACGATATGGGTGCAATATGTTGTTCCTCAAGCTTTTTGCTGATTTCAGTGAGTCATTGCCTGCAAATTTCATTTATGTTCCTATGCAAAACATGAAACTTGTATTGTGAACCTGTCTTGGGGTCGTGGCAACATTATACTTTAAACAAACTTTAATGCGCACTAGATGAAGGTGCTTGTCTATGAAACAGATAAATACATGATACATTTTAATATCATGAAGCATCTCTTCACCAATATGTGAATAAAAGACAATAAAGTAGCACTTTATAAACTATAGTACCAATTTGTCAGTTTACTGGGGGTATTAATTATTGTAAATTGATGAAACTTCAATAATCATTATAATCTAAAGTACAATTATGGTTAAACTGATGTATGTTACAATAAGTACATAAAACATGCACTATGCAGATTTCATTATTAATATTTATAGTAGTCTCGTGCAACAAGACGCTCGGCTATCTCCGTAAACCGAGAGTCTGGTAAAGGAGCTACCATGAAAACACGCTTTCCGCCTATACCGCTCAAAACGAGGCCTTACCAGAATCCTGGTATGTGATTTGATTGGCTGATCAGGCCACAATCGAAAAAACGACTATCGAAGAAAGCTGTAATAGATTGAAAGTGACGTTTAATAGTGTGAGGATTTACAAGTAGAGTGTTTAGAAAATATAAAATGATAGAAGAGGAAAGGATTTATTAGCTGTTCTCTACGGCGTGACTAGGACATGATAAACCGTTGCGTATTTAATTTTACCAACAAATTACTTTGGAGCGGCAAAGTGAAAGTAATTGATTTCCAGTTGACAGCGACTCACGGTTTTTCTGTTGTATTGGTAATTTTCTCTTAGTATCACTAATGAAGTAAAATTAATTAACATCCAAATCTTTCGGAATTGACTGTTTTGTGGGGGAGATTCAAACCGAAACTGAATTAGCGTCCCTAGTGGGTAACAATTATTATCGCGGTCTTTACCAGACTCTCTGTTCGTCGGAGATATTCGTAGACAACCGCGGTGTCCTGCGTTGAACGAGACTATATTGTATACGGACGAATTATTGGCACATTCCATTGTGTTAAGATGTCCATTCGTTACACGTGTACATGTATTTGCTTGTGTTTTTTATGTTATTTACAGTGTACATATTGTGCAACCTTATAAGTATGGAGTGCCAAATAATAAAAATTGCACGGAATAATTGTATCGATGCATGTATTAAATCAGTTGAGGAGAGCAATAATTGATTTGATTATGTCTTCAAATAAGATATCTTCAGTTATTTTAGTTCATGTTGATTTTGCACTCCATTTATGAAGTATTACTTGTACTACCACAAAGGAAGAAAAAAAAACATTCCCCTAGAACACTGCATTTTATTTTTTTATGCCCCCGGAATCTTCAATTCGGGGGCATATAGTTTTGGTCTGTCCGTCTGTCTGTTTGACTGCAAAAACTTTAACATTGACCATAACTTTTGAATGGCTACTGTTTCACATGTGTGTTCCTTATGACAAGCCCTTTCAACTGGTACCAACATTTTTGACCTCTTGACCTTGAAGTTTAACCTACTTTTTAAAAACTTTAACATTGGCCATAACTTTTAAATGGCAAGTGGTGGGACTTTTATATTACACTTGTGTGTTTCTGATAACAAGCCCTTTCTCTTGGTATCAACATTTTTGACCTTGAAGTTTAGCCTACTTTTCAAAAACTTTAACATTGGCCATAACTTTTAAATGGCAAGTGGTGGGACTTTTATATTACACTTGTGTGTTTCTGATAACAAGCCCTTTCTCTTGGTATCAACATTTTTGACCTTGAAGTTTAGCCTACTTTTCAAAAACTTTAACATTGGCCATAACTTTTAAATGGCAAGTGGTGGGACTTTTATATTACACTTGTGTGTTTCTGATAACAAGCCCTTTCTATTGGTAACAACATTTTTGACCTTGAAGTTTAGCCTACTTTTCAAAAACTTTAACATTGACCATAACTTTTGAATGGCAACTGTTTCACATGTGTGTTCCTTATGACAAGACCTTTATACTGGTACCAAAATTTTTGACCTCCTGACCTTGAAGTTTGACTTACTTTTCAAAAAAATTAACATTTGACATATCTTTTGAACGGCAAGAGATGGGACTTTCATATTTCACATTGTGTGTTATATATCTAATGAGATAAAGTGATGATTTAAAATGTACATCATGTAATTTCTTGAGACTACTTACCAATGGCCCAAACACTCCATTTCAAATGAATTTGTTCATTGCAATCGAGAAGAGCTACATTGTAGAACCCCCCACATCTAATTGAATTCTAACAATGTATGATCCCATACTACGTATTTCCTTCATGTACAGTATGAATGTTCTTGTTTGAAACTTGACTTTAATTGGAGCTCAGTTAGAAATTCTCGATACAAAGTATGAAAACAAAAATTGACTGAGAATTTCTGCATGAACTATGTCTATTCTACACTGGTATTCAATACTGTTAGAGTCAAAAATATATATGTGGGGATTTATTTCATCATTTTGGTGATTTCTAAAACTACAAAATAAATATCCACAACAAATTGTTTGGCACTGAAAATGGAAATATATATACTGAAATTATAAAATCAACGAAAGATAATGTCAGCAAATTCATTATTTATTTTTAAACCAGGAAATTTCAACGCCCACAAAATAAATGATTTTACAGTGAACTGTGTAAATATATGTATTGTAAATGAAAAAAATAACTAATTTAATATTTTATCGAGGCAATTACCATTATCTGAAAGTTCTTAGAAAAAAACATTTGACTGTTTTGTTATGCAACAAGTTCTGATTTTTACGAGTGAGAGAGTACCAAATGGAGATGAACACGTAGCATGATCTTCCTATGAACTGATCAATGTTGCAGCAGAGACTTTCTCCAAGGCAAACATGGAGCAGTTGTCTTTGAGTTCATCAGACAGGGACAGACAACTCCAGAAACCTTCGATGGTTCCACACCCTCACCTATGGCCAAGAGTGCAGATTGTGGAATGGTTTGAGAAGCTACACTTGAACATGGAGCGTCTATCTTCTGAGACCTCTTTGGATTCCTGCCACTCCACATTGCTATCGATGCATGGTACATAATAAAGGTGTGTGCAGTTGCTTTTTGAATAAAGGTTGTGATGTGGATATATCTTCTAGAAGCAAAATAAACCCCTCATTTACATTAGGATGCAGTCCAACGTGGGAAGTCAAGGGAGTGCGGTTTTTTGAACAGAAGAGGGCCAATTTGAATGCCCAGAATTGTTACGACAGGACTCCTCTCATGTTGCAATGTTATGGAAGACATGAACGAAGCGGTCAATTGTTAGTGGAAGCTGGTTCAGACCTGTTAGTGAGGAAAAAACATCCATGAGTATATTTTCCACATTGCGACTGGAAAGAGCATCTCTGCATTGTCCTGCAGAATGCCTCCTGGAAATGTGGGGTAGAGCAGAATGTTGGGATATCAGAAACGAAACATGATAATGACACCTTTATATTTCGCTATCAGTGCAACTAATCCAAATCAAAGAGACCGTGCAACAAGGACAGTGTTTGGAAAAACTGAAGAATGCTAGTACAGGCAGGGGCCTCACCCGCAATCAGCTGAGCAGCAAGAAAGTTATTACCAGGTATAGAAACCACTTTCTATCTCTTCAAAACGACTCATGTGAAGTGCGTGGAATGTGGATTGCTGTTCTTTGGATTCACAAGTCACTTAAGAAAACATGTCATGGAATGAACGTTAAATCTTGCCATTTTTCGAAACTGAATAGGTCTTATTGAGAGTCCAATCCAAAGATTATGGCAGGCCTTCCCCAGAGTTATGGTCAGAACGCGAGCAGCCTGAAACGATTCATGCAGAGTATGACGATCAGGATAAATGGACGCAAGGTATCAGAGCATATTGTCGGCTACACTCTACCTCTAAACTTGAAGAAATATTTGTCCAGTTTTCCGATCTCTGCTTAAGATACAATAACGAGGCGACATATGGGTGCAGATATGTTGTCCTCAAAGTTGTTTGCTGACTGTCAAGTGAGTCATTGCCTGCAAATTTCATTTATGTTCCTATGCAAAACATGACTTGTATTGTGAACCTGGTCTTGGGCGTGGCAACCATTATACTGTTAAACAAACTTTTATAATGGGCACTAGAACTGGAGGTGTTGTCTATATGAACACAGATATAGACATGATCATTTTAATAATCATTGATAGATCTCTTCACCATATGTGAATAAAAGCAATAAAAGTAGCACTTTATAAGCTGAGTACAATATTGTCGTTTACTGGGGGTATATAAATTATTGGTAAATTGAGAAACTCAATACTCATTAATCTCTAAAGTACGAACTTTATGCAGTTAAACTGATGTATGTTTACATAAGTAGCATAAAAGCATGCACTATGCAGATCTCATTATTAATCTATTATAGTAGTCTCGTGCAACAAGCCGCTTCGACTATCTCCGTAAACCGAGAGTCTGGTAAAGATACATGAAAACGTTTTGTAACGTCAAAACGAGCTTACCGAATCCTGGTAATGTGATTTGATTGGCTGACTCAGGCACAATCGAAGATAACGACTATCGAAGAAAGCTGTAATAGATTTGAAGAGTGACGTTTAGTGTCGAGGATTTAACAAGGTAGAGTGTTTAGAATATAAAATAGATAGAGACGGAAGAGGATTTTATTAGCTGTTTACCTACGGGGACTGATAAAACCGTGCCGTATTTAGATTTTACCAAAATTTAGCTTTGAAGGGCAAAGTGAAAGATATGATTTCCAGTTGACAGCGATCCACGGCTTTTCTGTTTGTAGTTGGTGAATTTTTTGCCTTAGTATCACTAATGAAGTTAAAATTAATTAACATCAAAGTCTTTCGGAAATTTGACTGTTTTGTGGGGAGAGATTCAAAACCGAAAGACTGAATAGCATCTCCTAAGTGGCTAACAATTACTTATTCGCGGGGTCTTTACCAGACTACTCTTGTTCGTCGGACGATTTTCGTAGACAACCACCGGATGTCTGGTTGAACGAGGCACTATATTCTATAGGAGATAGTTGGCATTCCATTGTTGTTAAAGATGTCCATTCGTTAACACGTTAACGATGTAATTTGCTTGTGTTTTCTTATTTATTTACAGTGTAACATATTGTGCAACCTTATAAGTTGAGGTGCCAAATAATAAAAAGTTGCACGGAATAATTGTATCGATGCCATGTATAAATCAGTTGAGGAGAGCAAATAATTGATTTGATTAGTGTCTTCAAATAAGATATCTTCAGTTATTCTAGTTCATGTGATTTTGCACTCCATTTATGAAGAATTACTATGTACTACCACAAGAAGAAAAAAGAAACATTCCCAGACACTGCTTTTATTTTTATGCCCCGGAATCTTCAATCGGGGCATATAGTTTTGGGCTCTTCCGTCTGTCGTTTGACTGCAAAAACTTAACTTGACCTATACCTGTGAATGGCAATGATGGGATTTCAATATTTACACTGTGTTCCTTTATGACAAGCCTTACTACTGGATAACCAAAAATTTTACCTCCTGGCTTGATTGAAAGTTTCAAACCTACTTTTTTCAAAAACTTTACCATCTGGGCCTTAACTTTGAATGGGCAAGTGGTGGGAGTTTCATATACAACGGATGTTCCTTATGGACAAGCCCTTTCTATGGTACCAAAATTTTTGACCTTTGACCTTGAGTTTGATCTTTTTCAAAACTATTAACATTTGGCCTTAACTTTTGAATGACAAGTGGTGGGACTTTTCATATTACAGCACTGTGTGTTTCCTGTATGACAAGCTTTACAACTGGTACCAAGCATTGTTGACTCTTACCTTAGTCTTGACCTACTTTTTAAACATTTAACAGTTGGCCATAATTTAAATGGCAAGTGGTTGGGACTCTTTATATTTACACTTGTGATGTTTCTGATAAAAATGCCCCTTTCTATTGGTAACAACATTTTTGACTCTGAAGTTTAGCCTACTTTTCAAAAAGCTTTAAACATTGACCATACTTTTAATGCAACTGTTTTCACATGTGTGTTCCTCTATGACAAGACCTTTATACTGGGTACAAAAATTTTTGACCTCCTGACTCTGAAGTTTGACACTTACTTTTCAAAAATTTAACATATTGACAGTATCTTTGAACGCAAAGAGATGGGACTTTCATACTTTCAACATTGTGTGTTCCGGTTATGACAGCCTTTCGACTCGGTACCAACATCCCTTTTGACCTCCTGACTGAGAGTTTGACCTACTTTTCTAAACTTAAACAATTGGCCATAAACTTTTGAGATGCGTAATTGATAGATTTTTTCATTATCAATAATGCATTAC
>CAJDSM010011916.1:356-12349 GCA_903981925.1 Ostrea lurida | reverse complement strand
AAAGCAAGAAAAAAAAAGCAAGAAAAAGTTAATATTGTAACACGCAGAGAAATCAATACATGATGAGTGATCATGACATTAGGGATCCGCCACGTGAACGTCATGGGTTAGTCTGGTCCCCGCCCCCGACGAGTGATCAAAGAGTGGCGGGGCGGGGACCAGACTAGTCATGGGTTGGCGTTTCACGATTTGCACGCAATTTCAAAGCAAACATCCACAGGGGTGTCATTTTGAACACGCGTACACACAAAAAACGCTAAAAGTTTGCAGGGGAAAAAAAATTCCAGGCACCTGTGCAGTTTTTTTCGGAATTAATTGACCTGAAATGATGGTTTTGTAAAATAGACATTCACAAGCATTTAGTCTAATAAGCGCTTTATCATATAACAAATTTACGTTACTTGAAAAGAACACAGTTAACATTGATGGGGAAAAAATGAGAGAGATTTGGCAGGTTTCCCTTGCAGTCAGCTGCATCAAACTTCTCCTTATTCCTTCCTAGTAAGTTCGTTTTGTTGTTACTGTTTATAGATTTTGTAGAATTGTTATTTTGTTTACATGCGATTCGAAGCACTGAGCAGTAGATGAATGCAAATTACAAACAAACGCATATACCATAGGCCTAGCTTCTACAATATTGATACTTCGATATGTTCGCTTCATATATCGAATGAAGAGGTTATGTAGAAAATTAATCCATGCATTATAAATCTATCCTCCATGTTTATCTGATCTAATATGTCTTTAAATAGGCGTGATAGTTAATTAGTTATAGAGAATTCATATTGAATGTACCCCCCGAAGAGACCACCGACATTTCTCTTGTAAATTATAGCAGGCAATATCCTCATCGCTCGAATTCCGTGGACAAAATAATGAGACTTGACGATGGAGAGAGAGAAGAGAGAGAGAGAAACCATGTACACACACACTTCGCTAGCGAAGATGGCATACACGATGCGTTACTTGTGTCTTAAACTTTTGAAAACAATTGTTTTGTTTTGGAAATTGACAGGAAACCCAATGTGTTAGACTCATTAAAATTAAAGGATTAATTAAATCGTAAAACCTAAGGAACGTCAGGGGCCTCTGCCGTAAGGCGGCACTCGGACCCCAAGCCATACTTCATACCTTGTAAAATTTATTAAAGTATTCCATTGTTTAGTGGCACGTAAAGAAATCTAAGACCCGTAGAAAACTAACCAATAACATTCTATGTTGTGTGCAATTAAAATTACTTCGTCGGAAACCCACGGTTGATTTAGTGTCGTTCCTCTCTCCATCTCGTGATGGAGAGAGGAACAACACGTAATCAACCTCGTGGGTTTCCGTCCATCGTGATGAGGAGAGAAAAACTTTCATGGTATTAAAGGTGGTGAATAGATTAAGAGGTTAACGATAATTGAATTATTTACACATTGTAAGTACCATAATTCTACAATTTCACGTTTACGTAGTAATTTTCTGGAGATAGATTTTTCACTCTTACTAAAAAAAAAAATGAAAAAGCGTGCTATATGGCCCCGGAGTTAAATATTACTTCAATAACTATCGATTTTCACCTGAAAAAAAACCCATTAAAAACAAAAACAACACGCACCCTTCTCATGCCAGAAAGATGTGAAATCTTATCTACCCCAGGACAATAGTTTGGTTAGAAATATACAGGTGAGTGGACAGTAATAAAACACAGGTAAATGTCCACTCGAAATGCCCACCGCGATTCCGAGTGGACGGTCCACAGTGGACAGTGGGCATTCAAAGTTCCACCTGAACCGCACATAAAATCAACGTATGTAGATACTTAGACTCTCTTAGTAGCATAGATTTACCGTCAGAATAAAAATAAATTGAAATGAATAAAACTAATAAGCGTTGCATCATTTCTCGTCGAAATAACACTAGGTGTAAAGACAACTCGTACGATAATTGCGCGAATATACAGCGAACAACGTATTGAAAGGTAAAAAAGAATGGCTGCGTTCTTTAAACTGATTGATTGATTTATTTACATGTTTAACATCCCGCTCGAGAATATTTCACTCATATGGAGACGTCACATTGCCGATGAAGGGCTCAGGGTTCGACACTCGTCAGAATTTGGACTCGCCATTCGGGCAACCTAAGTACTGATCTCAGGTTGCCCGAACGAATTTTAGGTTGCCCAAACAAAAATATGAAACGAAAAGAACTTCAAATACATTATTTCTAAATCTATTGCATTTATTTTCAGTTTCAAATAGGAAATGTATTTTAATTCTTTTCACGTATTTTCATTTGTATTCTTATTTCAAATAATAGAAATTATTTGACAATCCAAACTCGTCACCAGGTTGTCATTTGGGCGAGCTATGTTAACAAATGGGTCGTCAAAAACACATCAGGGTGGAAATGCGAGGTGACGAGTGTGAATGTCGAACCCTGAGGGCTGCAAATTGTAGGCATATGCTCGGCACTCAGGCCTTTGAGAAGGCAAGGATCTTTTTCGTGCCACACCTGCTGTGACATGGGACCTCGGTTTTTCCGGTCTCATCCGAAGGACCGCCCCATTTAGTCGCCTCTTATGACACGCAAGAGGATGCTGGGTACCTATTCTAATATAAATCATATATGGTACCAATTTTGATGCACCAGATGCACATTTCGACAAATAATGTCTCTTCAGTGGACCCCCACGGGTGCTTCAAACTGAAGTACAGGGGCGATGCCGTATTGAACATCATGGAATATGAGTATGAGTAACTGTAAATTATATAATCATGACCAAAAATGTTTACGTAATGCCAATGATTAAACCCTTAAGTTATAGCATATGGGATTTTTTTTTGCAAAACTTTATATAAACTATGAAAATATGGGGGCCAGTGAATTCAGACAGTCCACTGGTCCTCCTGGCCAGCAAGTTTGAAAAGTTTTCGTGAAGACTGCATAAATGTACAAAAGTGGAAAATTATGACGTCATAATAGAACACGTGTCTTGACGTTACTGTTAAAATGTCAACAAACTTTTCAGTTTCAAATTTTTTCGTGTTTTTCATCTCTTAGTCTGTTAAACTATTGAAAAAGGTGTTAAAAATGAAATTGTTAGTTTCTAAATGAAATTGAAAGTATTTAATAAAAAGGTTATAGACTTTTGTATGGAAAAATATGACAACCTCGTTTTTTGTCGCGAACGGACCTTCTCAAGCTCGGTCCGTCTACGTGCCAAAAAACTCGGTCGTCATATTTTCCCATACAAAGTCTATAACCTATAATTATAAAGTAAACACGGGAAAGCTTTTGGCTCAGATAAGAGAAGACAAACCTGCAGTCGGACACACATGTAGTCTGAGTCTCACATGTAAAACATATAAACTTTTTTTAAGGCAAAGTTTTCAAATCTAAAATACATGTACAATACAATATACATGTATTCTAAAATTAAATTTTTTATCATACTGGGATTCTTGTGTCTGCCATTTGGCAATGGGAGTATAAGAATACAGGCACACAGGGGAAACAATCTTTCCCCCGATCATTATACATCTGAACACGCAAGTTTGTTCAATCACACGTCATTACTAGTAGTCAGTAAAGTTGATGTCACTGTCAACAGAAGAGAAACCAATAATTTGTATTTTTGATCAATTATTTTTTTTTTTTTATTTTACCTAATGTGTAAAGCTGACATTGACATTTTTAAAAGTACTGTAAGGAAGGAAATTTCTCTAGGATTATCAAAATTAATGAATTTCAGAAAAATATTTGACTTTTCTCTTCTAATGTCAAATATAAAATTTTGAGCAAACTCAACATAATCTGATCTTAATTTACTTAGTAATGCTACAGTTCAGTGGCCAGTATCCATCTGGTAGATCTGTGACTTACTACAAACTCGTGCCAGACACTCTAAGATAACCTCCACATTTAATCTCAGTCAAATCATACATTACACACAAGATTTTATTGCAGGTTCCAACCTGTTTAAGGAATTCATTATTTGAATTCTTATAATTATTTTTCATATATTTTTTGGTAAACTTTGAATATGATAATTATTGTTTTATCACATTTAACATTCAGAACAGAGAAAAACCACATGTTACAGACATTGCTGAAATCCTCTAAAATGTAACTTAAAAAAACAAACTCATTGTAGGAAAACATTTCATTTAATTTCCTCCCTCATTTATAACTTCATTATTTTTGTGGTTTTACAAATGTTCACTCAGAGTATGAAAGTCTTTGTAAAAAAATGTGAAAAATCTACATTTTAGAGTGGGCCGGTCGCTATGCTTATTTCAGAGCCAAATGGCATTGAATTTGACCTTTATATATTTTCACTTGAAATTTAACACTTAGCTTTTTCCACTTAGATTAATAATCAATTTTAACAGGCTTAAAATCTGAATTTTTTTCATAAACTCATGAAATCATCATCTTTGCCTCCCAATTTATAATAAAATGAAAAGAAATTGAGAGTTCAATTTGAAATTCTCAAGATTAAGAACTAGAAGTGCAATTTGCAATTCATAGATGATGTTTTATGTAAAGCTTATGTAGACATGTAGAAAATATTCACCTAGTAATACTAAGCCCTTCTTCAAAACATGAAAAGCCTAATTTATTTCTCAGCTAATGCAATCAATCCTAGAAAGATTATATTTCATCTCTAAGTTTGATATCATGTGTAAAAAGCACTTTGTATCAGAGGTTCAGAAAACCATTCACAAAATACAGTCTCTTTTAAGTATGCAGTTATGAGTTACAACATATTTAATGGTTTTGGATTTAAAATATAATATGAAAAGCACAGTAAAATTTGTTAGACCTGTACAAGTTGTTCCACTATAGAGCTTGCAATCCTTGCATCCTTAACCTTTTTAATAGATATGCTTTCCTCACTGGATTTGAAGAGTGAGCTTTGGAGAGCTTATCTTTTCACAGTAAAAATGTACATGTATCATAATCAGTAATATCTGACTGAAGTATTCTTTTAAGCTCAACATAAAAATATCACACAAGAACTTAATCAGTGTTAGTACAGTCCCTGAAACGTTCTACTTTACCATTTTTCCGTGCGGTCACCGTTCGCGGTCAGCGGTTCCCGTGCGGTCAGCGGTCGGTCACCGTGCGGTCAGCATTCAGGCTTTTTTTCTTTGCATTGACATTCGGAACTCCAAAGAGAAAGCGTAGCTACAGGTACATTTACAGATGCTGCCCGTGTTTGTTTAATGCATCTTTTAGGGGTGTTTGTTAATTGCAGGTATATATGTATTCCTTGTGCTTGTAAATCCTGAAGCCATACATGTACACTCGTAATCCTGGATGTCGTTACAATTGCTAATAAAAAATACTGTGTTGACAAGGGGTACACCGTCCGTGTCTGTTTAATGCATAGATTTTTAGGGGTGTTTGTTAATTGCAGGTATATGTATTCTCGTGCCCTAAAATTTTGAAGCCATGCATGTACGCCCGTAATCCTGGATGTCGTTACATGCTAATGAAAATATATATAGTTTTTTTTTTCTTTTTTGCACATACTGTGCATTTTAGAAAAAAAAATAATCTCCATGAGAAATACTTGTACGGTTGTATATATTATTAGCATACTTTACAGAAATAAATGTACAGTTTGCTTATAGACTGCATATTTTCATACAACATGTAGTATCATGTGGTTTGTTTTATCATTTATATCCATTGATTGAATGTATATGGTTTTTCTTACCTAATAATTATTATGTATTGGATACAATTATTTATTTAATTTTTTTTTTAAAAGCTAATGATAGCAGGGTTGGGCGGTAATTCCACCCCTGGTATTTACCGCTGGCATTTACCGGTATTTACCGGACTGGCAAATAAGACTCATGTGGCAAATACTGGCAAATACTGGTCAATGAACTTTTTGAAGTAAATTTATAGCTTCAACAATTCAAAATATGAAATCAAAGTAAATCTAAAGTAATTCTTTATCATTATATTAACATTAAAATTGATTAAATCAAATTATTCACAGGATTAAATCCTAGGCTGAAACATTTTTAATAGTGGAATCTTGATTTTAACCTCCTATACAAATTAGATAAAAAAATTTAAACAATTTAATAATATAGGTAAAGTTAAACATACATCACTGGTATAAATCTACCTGTGCATGGTGCCACCTGGTTTAGTTATGAGAAGACCATATGGTATAAATTGTTAAAAACAACAAGTTTCAAGAAACTGTCAATTCAGGGTGGGTAGACAGACATAAACAGAGATGAAGCAATAAAAATATCACAAATTTATTTCTGTTTCACCCAAAATAGGAAGTTGAAAGGAAAAGGAGATGATCAAGTATGACATGAGCTATGGTATGGTTTCAATCCTCCAATACATTTACAGCACTTGTCTGCAGTAAGACTTTTGGACATAATCACAGGCCTACACATTACCAATATCACCATAGTTATTCAGTATGAAATCAAACATCCCATTTGGAATTTCTTCAGTGTTGTTGACAAAGACAAAGAGGGAAAGACCAATGCAGCATGCCTTGACTGCCAAAACAGTTGTAAGTGCTAATTAAGACTCTAAAACTTTATTTAGAAGTGTACAGTCAACAATTACAAACACCCTAAAAATAATTGTGTAATGAATTAAATTAAAGTTTAAAGTTAAAAAAAAAACGACTTAAAACTCATAATTCAGTATGAATAGGAATAACTTCAATCTTAAGAATAAAATCTATTGACCAGTGTAGTTAAACTAACCAAAGAACAGTTTAGATATATAGATTCCAGTGTGGTTGATTCAATTGACCAGTATTTGCCGGCATTTACTGGAATTTACCGGTAAATACCGGTATTTGCCAGCGGCATGGAAAATATGGATAAATGCCGGCATTTTGCCAACCTGAATGATAGAATATATCTAACCCAAGTGGAGAAAATTCCGAAACATTCCGAATGATTAATTCATATTGCGTTCAGCGTGCGGTCACCGTTCACATTGCGGTCCAGTCGCGGTTAGCGTGCGGTCAGCGGTCACCGTGCGTTCTGCGTGCGGTCACCGTGCGTGTGGTAAAGTAAACGTTTCAGGGACTGTATACAAAGACACAATTTGTTACTATATGTGAGTGACCTGTGTTGGTAACAAGTCAATCCTCAGTAAATTTAACTGTGTGTATAAACAAGGCATACATGTAGGAAAGACTGCATATGTACTGGCTGTAATTAGGGTGCTATGCTTCGTAACTGGAAGGTTTGGGTTCTTTTCTCTATCCTGGTTTCTTGGATGTATAACATAGGTATATAGTGTCGGACTACTCCTTTGCCAAGTACCTAGTGAAAGTCACAGGTCTTTTTTACATTTGTACATGTATATCGATCACCTTAAAAATGGAGGTCTGAAGTGTCAAGGTAGACATTTGTAAGTTATAAAGAATTCTCAATGTTACATCCTTGAAGAGCATGCATTACTTAGATAAATGTGTGATATTTTGCCTACAGCTGGTAACATCTTTTTATATAAAGTGAAAAATTCAAAATGGAATGTAAAACAATGCATAATATGTTACAATGTGCACCAATCATTTGTCAGTTAATTCACAGATCATGAGATGAGTATATGTAAGAGATTTTGAAGCAGGTCTATTCCTCCATGTAGACCAAATTTACATGGACTGTATCTTCAGAGATAATTATTCCTGTGGCCCACTACATTGCTAATTAATATGAAGTAACAATTGCATTGTCTTTTGCTGAATTGGATTCTGGCTTTCCTCTTTTTTATGATGATGGAATATGTAATGACGATACAAGCATTAGAAATTACATTTTCAGAAATACAGGAAAAAGAATGTGAAATGATGTTGTAGGATATTACATGTAATATGAAAATATTCTAGAATATGTATATGAATTGTTTCAGCCATTCAACAGATTTTGAAGTTCACAGAAACTGGTTAGCAATAACATTCAGCAAACCAGTAGAAGATTGGTACTATGAGGTAAATATTGCTGTTACCATTTATACATAGTATGTTGTTACTTGAATTTTTGTTTTGAGTTCACAGTTACAATTTCATTGTTCAGTCAAACAGAAATTTCTGTTTGTGCAATTTTGATTACAGAAATACCATATTTTTGGTTGTATTTTTAGTTTTGAATATTACATGTAGTTGGAAAATTATGAATTTCCACTGACTTTGTGTAAATGTTAACTTAAGATTCCAAATTTTTACAGCACAAAAAGATTTTCAAAATAAAACAAAATCATTGATATAAAGTTTAAAGTCAGTTTTTCTACCAAAAATGATGAAATGAATTTGCTATAAGTAAATATTCTGTAGTTGTTTGAGTCAGGTTCGATCGCCAGTTGCTAGGTAGCTCAGTGGGTAGAGCACCTGACTAGAGATTCAGAAGGGGTGGGGGTTGAAGGTGGATTCAAATCTTGGTCTGGTCCATTGCATTTCTTCCCTTGTTAGTTTCTTTAATTCTACGTGAGCTAAAAAGTGTAGAAAACAATGCGATCTATTGTCTAATGTGATTTTAGTAGCAGGAAACTAGCTTGAGGGGAATAATAATTCATCATTAGCACTTATTTTAGTCTTTTTACAGATAGTGCATCTATGTTTTCAGAAAACATCAGAATGGACTTTGGATTATCCCCCTTTCTTTGCATGGTTTGAGTATTTCCTAGCAAAAGTGGCGTACTATTTTGACCCGGACATGTTGAGGGTGGAGAATCTGAACTATGCGAGTGAGGCTACCGTCCTGTTCCAGCGACTCTCTGTTATAACAACAGATCTTATCCTGGTGCTAGCTGTCAACAAGTAAGAAAATAATGAATGTGAAGTGTTCAAGATGTCTAATGATGTATACTTTGTTTATTGCCAAAATTCTTATCTCACTCATCTAATGATCATGTAAACTTTGCCTAAAGCCAAGATTCTAATATCACTCATTCAGAGGTTTATGTTTTGCAAATTCAGTTGGTAAAAAAAAATTCTCCCAAACTTCATAGATTTTTATTTATGAACACACAATACCCATGAGATCAAACAGTTGCATCATTTATTTATGAATATATTGTATATAACTAGTATTTATGTCCCTGATATCAAAATTAGAGACATACATGTATCTGGTTTTTTTCCTGTCTGTTATTGTCACTAAAACTCAGTTTGTCCAAAATTTTAACATTGCTCAAAACGTTTCAATGGAAAGGAAAGGAATGGGGCTTTTATAGATTTCTTTTGAAAAGACCTTTCATGTGATACCATGATCCAATGACCTTGACTTTGGAGTTTAATCAAAATTTCAAAACTTTGACCTTGTTCACAACTTTTGAATGGTAAGTGATAGGGCTCATTTACTCCTTCTGACAAGGCCTTTCTTTTGGCACCAAGTCTTGGACCATGTGACTTTAACTTTTGCCCACTTTTAAGAAAAAGTTAATCATGGCAGTATATCCTGAACTATTTTGTATATATAAGAATTCCTTATGACAAGACCTTCCATACATGTATGTTTCTTTATTGTCATCAGGTGCATAGTGTTTCACCAACACATGTATCTAGTTTAAAATATAAAAATTAGACATATGGGATTCCATGAAGATTATCACCAAATGGCCACAACATACTGTAAAATGAGAATATTTAGTGCACTGTTTATTTTAGCGTCTTTATCGCAGGTGTACGATTGGACTAAATTAAGTTGTGCACTAAAAGGTTTTCATCGACATTAAATTATTGACCAGGTGGTATTGTTGCGCTAAAATAAGTTTGCGCCAAAAGGTTTTCATTGCTGATTGCGCAAAAATATCTTTGTGCTATAAATATTCTCGTTTTACAGTAGTGGTCAGTTTTACATTTCTATTATGTCTTGAATAGGTACATAAATCATTTGATGGTAGAGAATTCACGATTTGTTTGCATTAGTAACCTTGTCTATTTTTTTATACATGTACTTATGTTGTAGGTTCTGCAATTTTATGAAAAGTACATGGACAGAATCCAAATCGTCTGATAACAGCATTTACACCAACAAAGCCTTGGTTATGGCCATTCTCGTTTTGTGCAACTTTGGCCTGTTGATAGTGGATCATATCCTTTTGTTTACAAGGTTAAAATTATTTGTGAATCACACATATTGTGAGACTCTAATTCTAAGTCAAATGAATAGCGACTTGTTTTTAATACACTAATTTTGACTATGGATTACTCCGTTTACCTGATCAAGATCTAGGGTCACCGAGGATGTGATCGGTCGACAGGGTATGCCAACTCCTCCCTGGTACCTGATCCCACCTCTGGTATATCCAGGGGTCCGTGTTTGCCCAGCTCTGAATTTGAATTCCATATAGGAGATGAATGAAAGAGAGTCTTTTAGATATGACTTTGTGCGACTTCAGTTCGTATCCTAGTATGAACTCGAGCTACCCAGAGTTGCACCCGAACGGTACTATACTACAAGGGTTAGTATGGTAGCAATATGTCGGTTTTGTAATGGTACTGCGCATGTGTCAGTTTTCAAATGATGGATGAGATTAGTAAAATCATTAGTTGGAGTATTATATAAGGGAGTAACAAAAAAAATTGGAATATCTACCCTACTAACTCGGGTACGAACTGAAGTCGCCCTTTATGATGGAGGTACTTTGTCATGGTAGGCGTTGGTACAATAGAGAAACCACATCACTACAGCCATGTGCCATGTGTAACTCAAAATTTGTGGCACTTCACCAAAAGCTGGTTCTGTCTATATATAAATGAAAAATTAAAACAGCATCCAAAAAAAGTGAATTTAAATTCAACCGTTGTACTTGAATTAGAAATTGTATGTACAATGTTGTTTGATGACCAGTATAATTTGCTATCTATTGATGTACTGTTAATTTATAACCTTCCCATTGGGAAGCTTTTCGTACTTTTTGGCTCTTTGGCAGTGTAAACTGCTGTCATTCTGTCATTAAGAAAATTTCAAACTTGTTTAGAAACTCATTTATTGTACAAAGCATGTTGACAGACAGCTTGATTGAGAGCAATGCCATACATGGGTATTGCTTTACAATTTTTCCCACATCTACCTTAACATAATTACATATTCATTTTCAATACAATGGCTTCATGTTTGGAATCCTTATATGGTCAATGACATGCATGCTACAGGTAAGGACCAATTGTTATTTTTGAATTTGACATGTTTTAACTGTGTGTATATTTATACCGAATCTCATCCTGTTTTACACATAGTTTAGATGCTTGTATCCAATGATAGAAATACAGAAGCATTTTTATTATGGATAATAAATTAAAAATATTTTGCAGAACCAGGTCATTTGGGCAGCCATTTGGTTTGCAGTGTTGCTGAACTTCAAACACATATACCTTTACATTGCTCCTGCATACTTCATCTATCTGTTGAGACATTATTGCTTTAAATCAAAGGGTAAGTCGAGTGGAAGGCTTAATATGCTGATACATATATATTGTTACTACAGTAACTTGATCCAAGGAGTCGGATCATGTCGAGTTGACAGGCATGGATCATCAGATCTCACAAGACGTGAAGCGTTGAGTTTGATCTGTTGATCTGCGCCTGTCAACATTTATGCATGCATTGTGACATCATCAGTTTCAGAGAGTGGTAAACCACAGTGTAGAGATCCGGAAAGTCGGATCACACTCTGTGGATTTTACAGTATCGAGACTCATATCATTGATGATAATTAATATTTAATCTATATTATAATTATATAGGATACGTTATGTTTCAATTTTGTTCATTAACATCAATTTATTTTTTACCTGTGGATCATTTTTGTCCTTTTAATCTTTAAAGATTATTGATAATGTTAAAACATGTTTATTTATCATATTGTTTGTGTTATTGATTCTAGGTGAAAATTTCCAGTGGTCATCATTTTCGTCGGTTCGTCTTATTTCTCTGGGTCTTGTTNTTATGTGATACTCCCGGTATCCCACGCTTTTTGCATGAGACTCGCGCTTTTTCAATGCC
>CAJDSM010011914.1:23676-38952 GCA_903981925.1 Ostrea lurida | reverse complement strand
TAGGGTAGTGTTCTGACCCCAGGTGGGGCCAAAACTTGGTACATAGTGTTTATTATCGTAAACATTGAAAAACATTCTCGGAGTCCAGTAATACTATTCATATTAATTTTAAAAATGAAATGAATATTTGGAATGAACATGGGGCCTATTGATCTTAATTTATACCCCCCCCCCCCCCCCAACAACAAAAGTTTGGGAAGGGGGGATTACTGGAATCTGGATGTCTATCTATTCCGTCTGTAAACAGAATGTTTTCCAGGCATTAAAGTGTTAGCCTTTTCCACCTAGAGTTACCATATCATGCATATGATCTATCCATGGGATGAAGATGTGTTCTTATGGAATTTAAGGATCAAAGTCAAACACACTAGACAACAAAAAGTAGCAATATGGTTTCCGGGTTCTAAAGCATTATCCTTTCCACGTAGAATCACCATATCATGCATATAGATTACCTTCTGAAACGAAGATGTTTCTTTATCAAATCTGGGGTCAAATGGTCAAAGGTCAAGTGCACTGGAACATCAAAGTAACAATATGGTTTCTGGGCTTTCAGCGTTGTATTTTCCACATCGAATCATCATAATCATACATGTATACAAACTACCCCTGGGTCGAAGATGATCTCTTAGACTATTGAATTTGGGATCAAAAGGTCAAGCTCACTGGGCATTAAAGTAGCAGTATGGTTTTCTTTTAAAATTTTTGAATGGTTAACGGGAACACCATTTGTGAGATTGAAATGATAATTGTATTATGTATTGAATAGGAATCATATGCATATTTTGAAAGATGATAACATATGAACACAGCCTAGTGAGACTTAAAAATGCAAATATGAGACTCCCCGTATGGGATATGATACTCAGGTGACCGTTATTAAGGCCTGTGGGCCTCTTGTTTTTTACATAAGTTCCCATCCCCTAATCTTTTCATCATATAGATTCATCATAATTGATCACAAAATTCCTTGGGACATAGTACCATTAGATAAAGGTCATTCAAAGCATATACCATATATAAGGGAAAAGTGCCTTATTTTAACAGTTTTGAGGAAATATTTACCATGTGTCCCACAAATAAGAAACAGGCAAATGGGTAACAGACAAAAATTACTCAAGGTCATTTTGGAAAGGTCAAGTTTACTAAGAACTTGTATCTTATATAGGAAAAAGTTAAGTAACAAGCAAATGACTTTCAGTCAAAGGTGACTGAAGGTCATTTTGTAAAGGTCAAAGTCACTTAAAATATATATCTAGTATATAAAAATAAACCTTCAATCTTCACTTCAACAATATTTCAACAGTCATTGAACTTTTGTTCAGTCTCTTGGATTAGATAAAGCAAAAACTGAGGTCTCGTGTCACAGCAGGTGTGGCACGATAAAGATCTCTTCCTACTCAAAGACCATAAGCAGCATAGGCCTAAATTTTGCAGCCCTTCACCGGCAATGGTAACGTCTCCACATGAGCGAAAAATTCTCAAGCGGGACTTTAAACCATATATAATCAATTAATCTATCGCAAAACTCGAGTGTAAGTCCACATACAGTATAATATTCACAAGCCAGCATTTGGATTCTCTCTGCACAAAACTCCTAGCCCACATTTGGATTTTCTTTGCACGAATCTCGCCAGTCTACCTTTTGATTCTCCCAGTCTTACATTTTGATTCTCACCTTGCAAAACTCATTAGCCTAGAATTTGTTTCCCATCTGCATTTCGCAACAGCTGTGAGCCCACATTTTGTTACAGGCTTCTGGAGATATAATTCTTGATAGTCTTATGATTTGTAAATGGCATAACTTTGTACAATTTTTATAATTTCTAGGAATATTAAAGTTTAAGTGATGTCATTCACAAAAAAGTGAGGATAAGGAAGTGAATTGGGAGCAAATATTTGAATTTGTCACGATTTTCAATTATAAAGTTTATTCATGCAATGCAGTATTATATGTATAGGTACACTAGAAGAAAGAGGATTACTCAAATGGCGAGAAAACACATATTCCTCAGAAGACTCACAGGAACTGAAACACGTACAGTACGAGTGGCCATTCTTCACAAAATATATTGAGAAAGTGAGATGTTGTTCGTATTTCCCAATATCACCCACTTTTAAAGAGATTCCTGTGAAGTGTTGTGGAAACAAAGACAGACGTTATGATATGAAAGAAGAGACGAATGCCGAAGATACCGCTCTCTGATCAAAGCAGACGACAAGTCTGGATCATTCCTACGTTTGTGTAGGCCTATTTTCCTTACGAAATTCCATTTCTTTTACGAACTCAAAGCGAGGCTTATCGAACTTCCAATGAAGACGCTGATTGGTTAGTTCAGTAGGGTAACGCTTACGTCGATCGGTAGCAGCTATATGTACACTGAATGTTTATCAGCATAAAATAAATTCTGTACTGAGAAATAAATTTTGATACAGTGTTTTTCAAAATCTTCCTCATGAAAGGTTGTTTGGATTTTTACCACCATAATTATCATGTAAGCTGTTGGAAATAGCCATTAGAATGGTTCTGGTTTAAAGTAAAACTGTTCGACTTACCTCTCATAAAGCGACATGTTTAGATTCATTACATTTTAAGGACATTCTTTAAAAATGACACGAAAGACTTTATCTGTTTTTTAAATGTGTAAGCAGTGTCACGAAGACATGCATGCCGATACAGTGGTCCTGGGTTGAAATTCCTGTATTATCATTACCATTTACATTTCATATAGTGATCTAACCGTATATCTGACACGCGGAATTGTATGCATTGAAAAAAAAAACGCTTGTCTTCGGGATATTGAAGGGTGGGTGTTCAAAATACCCTACCAGATATATTTAGGCCAGTATAGAGCACGGTTGATGCCAGAATTAAGTTCAAGGGGTCCCAAGTTTTCCTGCTTTTGTGGTTAATTATATGTACTTTCCTCTTCACCATTATAGAATGAATACATGCTGAATACAAAATAGTTATACATCTAATCATTGTCAATTTAAATTCGTTAATTTGTTATGAATTTATCTACATGTAGTGATTTTTAATTACCATCTGGAGATATAATCCATTTTCATCATTATTTTGTGTGTGTGTGTGTGTGTGTGTGTATTTATATATATATATTTTTTTTTGAAAAAAAAAGTTACAAGTGTCGTTAAAACGAAATGTAATTACTCGAAATAAATATATGCACAATCAAACATTTAAAGAATATGACACTGATTTTAATGAATTAAATTTATTTTTTTCAAATTAATACACAAAGCTATGAACATGAGGACTTCGAAACTTTATGAAAAGTTTGCCAGCTTGTAGCGTTGCATTCTTCGCAAGCCAAGTGGTCCGATTCGCTTATTCTCATTGCCCCCTTGGCAGATTTAGGCGAGTTTCAATATCGCGCTTTGACTTCCCCAAGGCATCCAATCAAATCGCGCCATTCATACCTGTTCGTTTGAGTTTCACAAACCGTTTTGATGCCATCTACTTGATTTTGTCTTAAAAATTGTATACCAAATTTTTCTTCAATGTCTTTTCTCTTGTCATCCGTCAACTCCATTTTGTAAACATACACACAGACTAGAATCTGATTGCCTAGCTTTTGTTTCCGTCAATAGCGATAACTCGCACTGTCCGTTAGATGGCAATTCAGTCGCGACTAAATCTGCCAAGGGAGAGATGAGAATAAGTGAATCGGACACTTGGCTTGCGAAGATGGTAGCGTTGCAGTTCATAGCTTCGTGTATTTCAAGCTGAATTTTATTTTTCATATCTACATTCTACTTTCATTACCAGCCGATTCACAAACATACTATACTCTAACATGCAACACCTAGTCGAAAGAAACTACTACATTAGTAGTGTTTTCAAGTTTATCATATTAATGAACAATTCAAGGCATGATTACCCGCTTCTAGAGAGTATTAAACGATCTTTGTGTATATAGAGCCTAGTCAGGGGTGATTAGACATGCGAATATTCAATGTACAACCATAATTCTGTACCAACTATATCAAATTCCCAAATGGAAAGCACGTTTTTCAAATTTGCTGGATCGCAGCCAAAAAGCTCGGAATTATTCACATTATACGATAGATGTATTATATGAATTTCAGGCTTCAGGAAGAAATCTGTAAAAGATATAAAATTTGTCGAAACATTCGACAAGAGAAGCTAACTTTACACCTTGCGTTGATTTGAAATAAAGAATAACGTTTATTATTAAACGTAGTATGATTTAGCTAAATATATATATTTCAAGAATAAAAACTCAAAATGATCTTCATCTTGAACAGAATACCAAGCAGTAGTTATTTTTACAGTTTTCATCTCCACAAACCCATAATTCTAGCGCTCAGAGAAAATCTCAATCTATACGCTATAGTTTGATATTTAAAAAACCCAACTAAATATAAGTTTGTACCAGCATGTAACCATTCACAGGGCGGATACGCTGTTTAAGTGAACTTTGACCTTGAAACGAGCCGAGCAGTGACATACTGCTCGTGTAATATAGTAAAGTACTATTTATACAGACGTTATGAGTAAAAGGTCTAGTACTTTGTTCAAGTTTATAAATATCCTGTACTTTAATTTAAAGAGTTTTCTTCTTGTACACCAACCTTTGACCAATTAATGGTTTTTTTTTAAATACTACGGTAAAAAATTCCCACAATTTGTCACAAACGTATATGGACGTGGACTGAAGAAAATTCGTTTGCCTTAAAAAAGTGAACAAGTTATGTAAGCGAGTATGCGAGCGGATTAATCGGTTAATTACATTACCACTATACACAAATTACATAGATTACCTGCATCTATAATCTTTGATGAAATGACATAAGGGTCCCTTTGCAACTGTACGTGAAGGGCTAAAAACGAACGTGATTCTTAGCTCGGCTTTAAAAGTCATCATGTGGCCCATCACTTTCCGGGTCAATTCTATACATGCCAAAATAATTGGATTGGTTTAATCCATAAAAATTATCTTGGCCCTTTAACCTTATGGTCAAGGAATCTCCTCTCTGGAGGAAGAAGGCCTCCGACGCTGGCCGACTCGTACGTCAATACCCTAATCTTCACTCCGAGAAAAACTGACAGAAGAACGTGTTCTTTTCTCACTGTTCTCAGGAATTTATGGCTTTTAATTGCCATGACGAACTGACGTTTTTTGATAGACAGCAAAGAAGATGACGTGAAAGCTCGGCGATGGACGGTGTTGTAGGTGTATATATCAGAGTGTTCTCGAGGGTTGGCTCTCACGGAAATTAACGATGGATGCACTCGCCACAGCATTTGATAGCACTCTCTTCTGCTGTGTGTCACCTAGAGAAACAAATACCTCGTACACTCACGTTCTTTTTCCGCACAAAAGTAATACATTTTTTAAAAACATATATAAAGGGACTGACTCACGATTTTTCTCATAAATTTCCATTTTAAACTTTTATGATCAAAGAATCTGTCCGATAACTGTATGAAAAATCAAATTTTGTGCCTGTGTGGGATCAAATTGCATTTCAATTAAAATTTTAGTATTCATAATTTTTTGTTTGTAATATAAACACGGTTACAACGCTACATTTTGGGGTGGCGGTCATTGTGCGGAAATCGGGCGATGACTGCAATTTTATTTTCCTGGACTGACACGTGAATACATGTGAGAATTTTCATGTGTTCTCTACTTGTTGATCTTTCCTCTTGCGCGGAACCTCCACGCAATGTTGCATGAACCGCCACCTCCAATGTAGCGTATCCAGTGACGCTCTCCATATGAGTGAAATATTCCTCGGTGGGACGTAAAAAATAGATAATCAGATCAAATCAATCAAACCCAGTGGAATGAAACGACCCAAATTCTTTGTCTACATAAACAACGATTTACGATAAAGTATTGTTCTTATCCCTTGCATTCCAAAAGGTCCAAAAATTTTGAATATACGACTTTATATGAGTTATATCTTAAATATTCAACATCAAAAATGAAAATATTTGCTCAAAATGTGAGTCAGTCCTATAATACAAGATTCTTTAAAGTTTAGTATTAGAGCTTTATATAAAATTTCTATTCCTTATGTCTCTATAAAGGTTTTGAATTGTCTATGCTGGCTGCATGATACATGTATATTGTATTCACTGACCATTTACCTATTTGCAATTTAACATCACGAAACGAAAGAAAATTTCATTCAATTTACCTTTCTTTGGGAAATGATGAAAGTACATGACATACAGTCATTTGATTCCCGTCTCCGCTTCTTTCTGAAGTAATCTGCATTACAGAAAGACAAGTCAATATTCACGATAATCCAATGGAGAATGATATATACTAGAAAAAGAAATCGGTATCCCCCTGCAACGGAAAAGGGATAGAGGGTTGGTGTGTGCTGCATCATTACTTGTATCGTTTTCAGTGTGTTTGCGCCGCTAAATTGGAATCTGTCCGGCATTGATCCCTTTTGTTTCTGCCACCGCGATTTCAAGCATGACATTTTTATCTGTCATCAAGTCGTCAACAAAAATATCAAAGCCCACCACTTTAAAATACTTCTACTTCATGCAGGACTGTTCGGTTAGACAATTCAGATTTCTGTTCGGCTGCCAAACTGATTTGCATGTTAATGCCGTCTAATAATAGATACCTAAGAATCCGTCCCGCTCTATGCTTTCATTTTTGGTAAATCGTTATTCAATGGATTGCAAAACTGCCCAGATATATTTTCTTAATCCGATCTAACTCTTTTTTAATAATTTGAATGTTACGGGCGTATACATTAGCCCATTCCCCCCCCCCCCCCCCCCCCCCCCACCCCCCCCCCCCCCCACCCCCCCCCCCCCCCCCCCCCCCCTCCCCCCCCCCCCCCCCCCCCCCCCCCCGCCCCCCCTCCCCCCGGTGGCCCCCCCCCCCCCCCCCCCCCTCCCCCCCCCGTGGCGTGTCGCCCCGCCTGCATCAGTCTCCCACCCCGCATGTACCCCCACGGCGCCACCGCCTGCGACCCCCCCCCCCCCCCCTCCTCTCCCCCCCCCCCCCCCCTCCCCCCCCCCTCTCTATTTCTTTGTATGAAACTTTCCCCCCATATCAAAGAAACTTGCCATTTTCTTTCCCAACTGGGACAGGCCCAGACCGAGTTCATATCACTCCACGCACTCACAATTAATCACGCGCGTATTGTTAGATGTGCCAACAACCAGACCTATACATATGACGTCCCTCGATGAACGTGTACTCTCTTGTTTGTATGCTAGTAATTATGGATAAATCTCCGCTAGGGATACCTACGGTATAGTTTGGAATATAGATCCGAGGATGTCAAATATCCCAGGGACATTTATGATATCATAGCCATCTGGTGGGTGGCGCTTATCGTTAAAGGCGGGTTTTCCTTAAGTACTGCCACATCCTATGTGCGCTGTGCCATCATAATGTGATGAGCACTTGCGATTTAGTTGAAAGTGCCGTTTCTTAAACATTATAACAATATCTCTTTCTTTTTCGTAAGAAAGAATTAAAATCAATGATGTTTCAGCTACAATAGTGGAACTAAATTTTAACGTAATTAAGACTATGGGTAAACTTTCACCTGAATATCCGGGTGCTACGCCATAAGGTCCCTTTAAATATTTTTCCTTTCAGTGATTTGCGAAAGCTTTGGTTTTTTGAAAAAGACATGTTGCAGAAATTTATTAACAGTTGAATCCCTACTAAATCTTTGTCGCAAGGTATGCACAAACAAAATAGAGAACCCTTTCGCTCATCTTTAATATATGCAAGGTTAAAGTTTGGCTCATAACATTATAAATTATATAAGAATTTATATACAAAATATGAAATAAACTTTACTTTTCGAATATTTATAGGATAATGCCTAAGTACAGGTCACAGGATCAACTGCTTTGGTTGTTGGTACCGGAGCAAGTAAACTAAGGTATTAGATATAAGGGTCCAATCATTCACCATTCAAAGTTGTGAACATGGTTAGTTTTCGACTGACAAACAGGACATACAAACATAAACAATGTCCTCCATCTTCGATACAAACGGCATAGTTTATCATTTCATTGAACACGTACGTTTTACCGTACCAAAATGTAAGAAATGTGGAATGAAATGAGGATCTTTGTTATTTTATATATTTAACATTGCGAAAGCCACTTTTAATGTTAAGTTTGTGAGTAAAATGTCCAGAGTTTACACATCGATAAATTTCTTCAAAAAGAATGTTAATTCCTTGATAATTCCAATTTGTTCCACTGTATGAAAATTCTTAAAAGATTTGAATAGTTCCGTGCGTTACGTTGTTTGTTTCATGCGGGCATTGTGACGTCACGTTTTCCGGATTTATTGATGTGTAATTCTCGTTTCGATTTAATTTATCCAATCAAACCATCGTAATAAATGGACTTGGAATTAATCTCTAAATGATTCTATTTTTTTGATGTTCTCTAAAACTTGATAAAAAGTCTTGATAAAAGTGTAATTTAAACACACGGAAGGGTAACCGAGTGAAAAAACCAACACCATAAATTTTCTTGATAAGCCTTATCTTTAACTTTATTTTCACGTGATCACCTAGCCCGATTCTCATTGGTTGAGAAACACCTTTTAAGAAATTGAGGTCTTTTTTCAATCACGTACCTCAACAACAAGTACAGCCTAATAAAATTACCTTGTTGCTGTAAATATAAAATTACTGATAAAAAATAATCTTCAATAATTTTTTTGGGTGATATGCAGGTTATCAACCGAAATTTTAGCCGGTAAAACTTTTCATCAATGCGCTTCGCGCATTGATGAGTTTTACCGTCTAAGAATTCGGTGATACCTGTATCACCCGAAAAAATAATAAGATTCATCTTTATATCACTTAGTGAGTCAATCTTTCCCCACTTATTCTTTATCAATCTGCTGTCAAAAAATGGGAATTACCCTTTTTTCGCTCGGCATGAAAACGAAAACTACGTATTGCGATATTGAATTTATGAAGTCGTATATTGAATACACTATTACAACGTCCCGACCTTTACATTTTAAATTAACCATGAATATTACTCATTGATTTCAAATTTTAACGTCTCCCAGGTGGAATTTCTACAAGAAAATGCCGGACTTCAAGTGACCACTACAGGTATACAACCTGACTGACACGAAATGATAATCTTTCTGAACATGGTAAAATAGACGTAATGTCATTGCATTGTAGTTGCAGCAACAGGAATGTTTGTTTGTTTGGTTTTGTTGGTTATAATATCAGTCCCGTTACAGAAGTTTTACTGATTATACGTACCTTATCTCAAGGTGAAGTACTCACATTTTGACTTTATTGTGCCCTCAATTGAGGCTGCAGCAGTGTAGGTCGTTTCACTTCATTTGAAAAGTCATACCTGAGTGACCCGTACTTGCCGCCCGACTTGCAGCATTTAGGCAAAAGCAGTCACTACCGCACTCGTAATTAGGTTTGAAGCGGCAAGTAGCACGATAGGGGCTCGAGCCCACGAACCTCCCGTTACGAAATTACATGTATAATCATACGTAGTAAGTTGCAATTTTGGCAAATAATGTACGAGGGTTTGGTCCGTAAGTTCGTGGGACAGGCCTTCATTATATAAAATAGCGTATAGATATTTATTAATGAGAATATTTTATAATCCTTGCTATATGTGAATTAATAAAAATGTAAAAATTGTGGTCCGAATTTTTAATATGTATATATTAACAAGTATTAGACTTGGGATAGTGACCCGGAGCTACGGCAAATTTTAAATGAAAATGTTTATCCGTTTCAAATGTTTTGTAAAATTCCGCGAAGATTGTGATGATTTTACATTATAATATTTCCAAGAGTTTCACATGTCAAACCATGCAAAAATTTGAAACGTTCAAAGTATCCGAAATCAGCAGAGAAAAATCGAGTTGGATCTTTTTTAGACAATTTGTCGAAAATAAATGGACGTAAATTTCGAAAAAGGGTGGAAGCAAAAGAGAGCCAGCGACAAAATTTTGTATACATAATCGAGAAACAACACCCATAGAGACCCAGTGAATTCCGTAAACAGTCGGGAAAACATTGATAAGACGTGGGCCGGTTCATTAGTGTTTATTTTTGGACGGAAGGGACAGTTTCCGGGAATACATCCGTGAAGGAAGACCATTCTTTTCTGAGATTTCAGTGCGCTGCGAAAAATGAAACTTCGTGGAACGTGCTTGACAGTGATACGGCGACGAACGGTTCGTGAAATTGCAGGGGAATGTGGAATTTCAAAAAGATTATGTTACATGAAATTTTATCCAATGATCTATATATGTATAACGTATGAAACCAGATTTTTTTTGATTGGTTAAAGCGATATATAAAATTGCGTTGTCGAGGTTTAACGGTGACTACGTGCCTGCGAAAAGTTAACTGTCTTAAGCGTTTGACGTAGGATAACGTCAAGGATTTTCAATTTTAGTGCTGCAGGCTTATGAGTTGGTGTCTTTTTTGTATTTGATAGAATTTAAACTAATGTAGCTTAGTTTGTAATAAAAATTTGCATTTTAATAAACATAAAACATGAATATTAAACGAAAATGGTAGTTTTCATATACTAAATATCAATGTTTGTCAGTTTTTATCAAGGTTGCCCACGCAACTTTGACGCGACAACGCTCGTATATATCGGTGTAAGCATTGGGGATCCAGAAACTTTCCCAGAAGTGCTAGTTTCCTTCTACTGTCAAGATTTCCCTGAAGATCTAACTATTTTTAGAAGTTTATGATTTGATATCTTACAACGACAAATTTGGAATAAAAATAAGAAACATTTTCATTTTACCGAGTTTCTCTTAATATTTTTTTAATCTTATACAATGCTCACGTTAACATTAATACGTCCCATGTTGAGATAATTATCATGCAGTTCGTATGTTTAGATAATTTTTTTATGTTCGGATAAGTATTTTACATATGTTGATAAAAATTTATGTATTTTTGGATTAATTATTAAATGTTGAGATAATTAGCAGGCCTGTTCGGAATATTTAATTTTGCAAGCTGAAAAAATACCTTCGCATTTTGAATATAATTTTATTTTTATTTTTTAAATTTTTATTTTTAATTTTTTTTTTCAATATTGAGAAACATATGCTCATTGTTGAAGAAAATACATGGCATGTTTTGGATGCCGAGATCATTATCGTTCATGTTCAAAATATTCTGGAGAAATAGTAAACCTGCCGCTATAATTAACACACATCTATCACAGCGCGAATTACCCAGCCCAAAAGCAGTTAAATAAAATACCTCACTCAAACAAATCGGAACTTCACCAGGCCCACCAGAATCTTTCAAAAGTGTGTGAATTTCTCTTTAACAACAGAATTTCAGTTGTTTAACTGAGGTGAGAGGCGGTCAGTCGTGTCTCTTTTCCTCGTTTTACATTAACACAAACACAATCCGTTCTACACTCCTCCCCGGCCTGAATCTGGGAATCGGAGGAGGGTGATGTTGTGTAAGAAGATTTGTCCTAACGAATCAGCGCTTTCCATTACGTGAACACAAAAAATTATTAATGCAAACTCTAGCACAATGTTGACTGAAAATGAAATTTGTTAGCTTTGATATAGCGACAGTGGTTCACACTGAGTTAGACATTTACCCGCACACAAAAACGCACGCACGATATTTCACGTTCTCTTGATCAAAATGTTAAAATTGAAAACATTTTCTGATGGAAATTCCCTGCTTTTCAGTATGCACCTTTTTTCGTCGGATTGTTCTACTAACTCGAATTGACTCCTAATGTTGTCTTTGGATTTGATCTAAATCCACTTGTAGTCCTTCTTTTTCATCACCTTCATCTTTGTCCAGTTTAGGGCCTCTACATAGTCCAGACATTTTGGGCTCAAAATATCCAAATCCCATTACAAATTTACCAAAGAAAATGGAAGTGCATTTATTGTAAATGCGCACATTGATTTTAAAAATACCAGCTGTACTTCCGCCCGCTAACTGTATGTTTATAAACAGATCTTGACCTACATATGGATATGAAAATTAAATTCGCGCATGCATTTTAGTTTCAAATCAATATTCTTACTTTCGTTCTTATCACTTTGCGGATAAAAACCAAGAAAAACCGGGCATTGTCATCGGCTTAACGGTCAAACTGAGCACTTGATATTTATATATATGTCGAAAATATATAGGATAGGGATATCTAAATTAAACTTTAACTTCAGATCAAAGTTCAAGCTTATCAGGCTTAAAAGTAGTCTATTAATAGCATAGATATGTATGTATATCAACTAAATAGTTTAAATAACGTCATATGTAGTATCACTCATAAACTTTAGAACATCATACTTATAATAGAGAATGCATATTCATTTTTAAAACAATAAAAAAAAACCCTTAAGATTTAACAGTAGATATAGCAATGGACTAAATTAACAATCAACACGTAGGTTTATAACTAATTAATTAACTAACTGTGAATAATCGTTTCTTATCTTGAACATCTCAATTAAAAAAAAAAGACACCACTTTTGTCCCGTGGTTCTACACCCAGTTTGCCCTGAATTCAGAAAATTAAAATACATGTACAATGTACATTAATGCCATTCCCGTATCTACATGTATTTAAAAAAAATGTTGTGTTTTCTATCATAGTATAGTAATATTCAACGAATACTTTCTGTTTCTCTCGTTAATTAAACACAAAATAAATGATTGGTTCACAAGAGGATACCAACCAACCCCACCCACCCCTCAACTTCCTCTGGTAAGCAGTGATTTGAGGTTCAAAAAATTTACCAAAATAAATAAATGACATGAAATTAGACGGAACGCAACTTCCAATTTAGAATCAGCTTGTGCTGATTAAAAGGGAGAAATTTTCTCGTTTAAAATCGTTGTCTTATCAATTGGACATCAAAAACTGTAGTGAGTTAAACTCGACATGCAATAATGGAGTCCTGTCGACCATGGCCCCGAGCAAAGGGACTACGTGTTCACACGGAGGAGCTTTATAGTTCTTATAGTGAATACACAATTATAACTTGTAAATTCTTGGACACAAAATACCTGAAATCTAGTTCAGAGAATTACTGCTAGTTATATGGACTACTAAATATTTTCTGGCCCTAGGGTCAAAGGTCAAACGCAGCACAAAGCTTTATGATCATTTCGTGAAACTACTGCATTTTGAAGAATACGCTCCATTATTCTTAACAGTATACTGTTCATGATTTAACAGGACAGATATACTGGGAACGAAGACGTGTATGAATGTTTAGATTCTGTGATGTGAATGGTATAGAACATGGATATATGCTCTTATTATTTATGCAAGAAAACAATAAACCGAAAGTTACTATTTCAAAGACCAAGTGTATTTTAAATATATTGAACTCTTTCAGTGTACAGAATGTAAGAGAATAGTATAATTTAGTGCACAGATTGAATGAATATGACTTCAATGTCAGGGCTGTTTTCTACTCCCTCCCCCTTTAACGTTTACCCCTGATCTGTACAATATTTATTGTAAACTTCGGCATTTGAGACAGTCAGACATTAAATATTTGAGACAGTCAGGTGTTAGATATTTTCAGAGTTAAATATGTACACACAATTAACTTATTCGCCATTTTTTTCAATAAATCATTCTATATTTCCAGCACATGCAATGATAGAGCGAGGGAGGATCGAGTCCCCTTGATTAATTGCAGCATGGAATATGAGTAATACATGCGATGAGTACGGGCCAATGTCCATGTCATGAGTTTGGAAATTAATCATGACTAATATATATTTGTACTGTTTTGACTGCACTTGTACAGTGTAACAACTACATAGAAAACCTTATTTGTCCTCTCCCAAAACAAAATAGATAACGAAAAGAGCTTCTCTGTGCTAAATCAATATTTGAAAATTAGCATAGATCTATGAATATGATAAGATATAGACATAAGACATTTTCACTATATATTTCAATGTTTACGACGAACATTTTAAAGAGGTATGGAATATTTACATAATATTTAACGCAGTATGAGGAATTTTGATAGAAAATCTCAGAACAAATTAGAAGACTCGTTGTGAGGGGATGCTACGCTTGTGTTCAAAGCGGAGATAGATAAAGAAGGGGGGGGGAGGGGGGGGGGGGGGGTCTCGTCAACCCACAGAAAAGGAAGGGGGAGGGATCTCGTCAACCACCGGGAGATAGAAATACTTGTAGTGTTTCTGAATCCTTAACACATATGAACGTGTCTGGAATTTCTAAAGCTTTGCTCTTAAAGTTATAAATTACTTGCCAAAATTTATTTACCTTAAATGGCTTAATTGTGAAATATAGCATAGAGTCCGCTGTCTGGTTCCAATACCTTTACACATTAAACTTGTTTGTGTAATTGTTCATTATATACAGGCAGACTTCTAACTTACGCATTGTATAGATATTTCTTGGGATACAAACGTATGGTACGAGTTGGAACAATTAATACCATTATAGCATTGTGAGGTAATAAATTATTACAAATGTACTAAATGTTTAATGTTCACCTGCAATGTTAAGCATAGTCCTTGGTACCGTCTGCTATCTATGCGTGCTTTAGATACAAATTTCTTTATCATGGCATAGTTTTATGTTTTAGAGAAGAGAAGAGAGAGAGAGAGAGAGAGAGAGAGAGAGAGAGATGAGGAGAGAGAGAGAGAGAGAGAGAGAGGAGAGAGAGAGAGAGAGAGGAATTATTTAATATTATCAATTCCGTTCATTTCAGGATCCTCGCCAGTTTTGAGAAAGACGACCCCAGTCGTGTACTTTAATATCTGTTGCAAATTTTAGAAATCGACAGAGTTCAGTAGGAAAAACCCATAAATTTGCAGATTTTTTTTTTATTTCCAGAAAGCATTGAATTCCGAACTTTCAGTTTTTGTTCTAAGAAAAATTGAAAACAGTCGCTATTTTGCAGCATGTCTGGTACAGCTAAATACATGAAATAAGTGATAACGAATGAAACAGAAATGATTATTATAGTCTTTCATGTACACATATGCCATTTTTACAGGTGTTCTTAAACCCTTAACATCTTTTTTGAAATGCATGGTTCAATGTTTAAAGCCACTCACCATAGAACATTGTGTCCAAACATTTATATATGTTTTGTGTCCAAACATTTTATACATGTATTTATATATGTTTTGTGTCCAAACATTTTATATTATGTTTTGTGTCCAAACATTTTATATATGTTTTGTGTACAAACTTTTATATATGTTTTGTGTAACAACATTTTATATATGTTT
>CAJDSM010011914.1:0-23651 GCA_903981925.1 Ostrea lurida | reverse complement strand
CACAAAACATATATAAAATGTTTGGACACAAAAACATAATATAAAATGTTTGGACACAAAACATATATAAATATGTATAAAATGTTTGGACACAAAACAATATATAATGTTTGACAACAAAATGTTCTATGGTGAGTGGCTTTAAACATTGAACCATGCATTTCAAAAAAGATGTTAAGGGTTTAAGAACACCTGTAAAAATGGCATATGTTACATGAAAGACTATAATAATCATTTCTGTTTCATTCGTTATCACTTATTTCATGTATTTAGCTGTACCAGACATGCTGCAAAATAGCGACTGTTTTCAATTTTTCTTAGAACAAAAACTGAAAGTTCGGAATTCAATGCTTTCTGGAAATAAAAAAAAATCTGCAAATTTATGGGTTTTTCCTACTGAACTCTGTCGATTTCTAAAATTTGCAAACAGATAATTAAAGTACACGACTGGGGTCGTCTTTCTCAAAACTGGCGAGGATCCTGAAATGAACGGAATTGATAATATTAAAATAATTCCTTCTCTCTCTCTCTCTCTCCTCTCTCTCTCTCTCTCTCTCTCTCCTCTATCTCTCTCTCTCTCTCTCTCTCTCTCTCTCTCTCTAAAACATAAAACTATGCATGATAAAGAAATTTGTATCTAAAGCACGCATAGATAGCAGACGGTACCAAGGGACTATGCTTAACATTGCAGGTGAACATTAAACATTTAGTACATTGTAATAATTTATTACCTCACAATGCTATAATGGTATTAATTGTTCCAACTCGTACCATACGTTTGTATCCCAAGAAATATCTATACAATGCGTAAGTTAGAAGTCTGCCTGTATATAATGAACAATTACACAAACAAGTTTAATGTGTAAAGGTATTGGAAACCAGACAGCGGACTCTATGCTATATTTCACAATTAAGCCATTTAAGGTAAATAAATTTTGGCAAGTAATTTATAACTTTAAGAGCAAAGCTTTAGAAAATTCCAGACACGTTCATATGGTTAAGGAATTCAGAAACACTACAAGTATTTCTATCTCCCGGTGGTTGACGAGATCCCCTCCCCCTTCCTTTTCTGTGGTTGACGAGACCCCCCGCCTCCCCCCTCCTTCTTTATCTATCTCCGCTTTGAACACAAGCGTAGCATCCCCTCACAACGAGTCTTCTAATTTGTTCTCGAGATTTTCTATCAAAATTCCATCATACTGCCGTTAAATATTATGTAAATATTCCATACCTCTTTAAAATGTTCGTCGTAAACATTGAAATATATAGTGAAAATGTCTTATGTCTATATCTTATCATATTCATATAGATCTATGCTAATTTTCAAATTATGATTTAGCACAGAGAGCTCTTTTCGTTTATCTATTTTGTTTTGGGGAGAGGACAAATAAGGTTTTCTATGTAGTTTGTTACACTGTACAAGTGCAGTCAAAACAGTACAAATTATATTAGTCATGATTAATTTCCAAACTCATGACATGGGACATTGGCCCGTACTCATCGCATGTATTACTCATATTCCATGCTGCAATTAATCAAGGGGACTCGATCCTCCCTCGCTCTATCATTGCATGTGCTGGTAAATATAAGAATGATTTATTGAAAAAATGGCGAATAAGTTAATTGTGTGTACATATTTAACTCTGAAAATATCTAACACCTGACTGTCTCAAATATTTAATGTCTGACTGTCTCAAATGCCCGAGTTACAATAAATATTGTACAGATCAGGGGTAAACGTTAAAGGGGGAGGGGAGTAGAAAAACAGCCCCTAGACATTGAAGTCATATTCATTCAATCTGTGCACTAAATTATACTATTCTCTTACATTCTGTACACTGAAGAGTTCAATATATTTAAATACACTTGGTCTTTTGAAATAGTAACTTTCGGTTTATTGTTTTCTTGGCATAAATAATAAGAGCATATATCCATGTTCTATACCATTCACATCACAGAATCTAAACATTCATACACGTCTTCGTTACCCAGTATATCTGTCCTGTTAAATATGAACAGTATACATGTTAAAGAATAATGGAGCGTATTCTTCAAAATGCAGTAGTTTCCACGAAATGATCCATAAAGCTTTGTGCTGCGGTTTGAACCTTTGACCCTAGGGGCCAGAAATATTTAGTAGTCCATTATAACTAAGCAGTAATTCTCTGAACTAGATGTTCAGGTTATTTGGTGTCCAAGAATTACAAAGTTATAATTGTGTATTCACTATAAGAACTATAAAGCTCCTCCGTGTGAACACGTAGTCCCTTGCTCGGGGCCATGGTCGACAGGACTCCATTATTGCATGTCGAGTTTAACTCACTACTAGTTTTGATGTCCAATTGATAAGACAACGATTTTAAACGAGAAAAATTTCTCCCTTTTAATCATGCACAGCTGATTCTAAATTGGAAGTTGCGTTCCGTCTAATTTCATGTCATTTATTTATTTTGGTAAATTTTTGAACCTCAAATCACTGCTTACCAGAGGAAGTTGAGGGGTGGGGTGGGGTTGGTTGGTATCCCTCTTGTGAACAATCATTTATTTTGTGTTAATTCAACGAGAGAAACAGAAAGTATTCGTTGAATATTACTATACTATGATAGAAAACACAAACATTTTTTTTAAATACATGTAGATACGGTAATGGCATTAATGTACATTGTACATGTATTTTAATTTTCTGAATTCAGGTCAAAACTGGGTGTAGAACCACTGACAAAAGTGGGTGTCTTTTTTTTTTTAATTGAGATGTTCAAGATAAGAAACGATTATTCACAGTTAGTTAAATTAATTAGTTAATAAACCTACGTGTGATTGTTTATTTAGTCCATGCTATATCTACTGTAAATATTAACGGGTTTTTTTTTTATTGTTTTAAAAATGAATATGCATATCTATTATAAGTATGATGTTCTAAAGTTTATGTGATACTACATATGACGTTTTTAAACTATTTAGTATGCTATATACATACATATCTATGCTATTAATAGACCTACTTTTAAGCTGATAAGCTTGAACTTGATCTGAAGTTTAAAGTTTAATTTAGATATACCCCTTCCTATATATTTCGACATATATATCAATATCAAGTGCTCAGTTGACCGTTAAGACCGATGACAATGCCCGGTTTTTTCTTGGTTTTAATCCGAAAAGTTAAAAACGAAAGTAAGAATATTGATTTGAACTAAAATGCATGCGATTATCATATCCATATGTAGGTCAGATCTGTTTATAAACATACAGTTAGCGGGCGAAGTACAGCTGGTTTTTTAAAATCAATGTGCAGCATTACAAGAAATGCACTTCCATTTTCTCTTTGTAAATTTGTAATGGATTTGGAGTATTTTGAGCCAAAATGTCTGGCTATGTAGAGGCCCCTAAACTGGACCAAGATGAAGGTGATGAAAAAGAAGGACTACAAGTGGATTTAGATCAAATCCAAGACAAATTAGGAGTCAATTCCGAGTTAGTAGAAAATCCGACAAAAAAGGGTGATACTGAAAAGGCGGGAATTCATCAGGAAAATGTTTCAATTTTAACATTTGATCACAGAGACGTGAAATCGTGCTGCGTTTTGTTGTGCAGAGGTAAATGTCTAACCAGTGTTGAACACTGTCGCTATATCAAGCTAACAATTTCATTTTCAGTCAACATTGTGCTAGTTGCATTAATAATTTTTGTTGTTGCACGTAATGGAAGCGATGATTCGTTAGACAAATCTTCACAAACATCACCCTCCTCCGATTCCCAGATTCAGGCCGGGGAGGAGTGTAGAACGGATAGTGTTTGTGTTCAATGTAAAACTGAGGAAAAGAGACACAGACTGACCGCCTCTCACCTCAGTACAACTGAAATCTGTTGTAAAGAGAATTCACAATCTTTGAAGATTCTGGTGGGCCTGGTGAGTTCCGATTTGTTTGAGTGAGGTATTTTATAATCTGCTTTTGGGCTGGGTATTCTGCGCTGTGATAGATGTGTGTTATTATAGGCAGGTTACTTTTCTCCAGAAATTTTGAACATGAACGATAATGATCTCGGCATCCAAACATGCATGGTATTTTCTTCAACATGAGCATATGTTTCTCAATATAAAAAAAAATTAAAAATAAAAATTTAAAAATTAAAAATAAAAATTATTATTCAAAAATGCGAGGTATTTTTCTCAGCTTGCAAAATTAATATCCGAACAGGCCTGCTAATTATCTCAACATTTAAAATAATTAATCCAAAAATACATTAAATTTTTATCAACATATGTAAAATACTTATCCGAACATAAAAATAATTATCTAAACATACGAACATGCATGATAATTATCTCAACATGGAACGTATTTATGTTAACGTGAGCATGTATAAGATTAAAAAATATTAAGAGAAACTCGGTAAAATGAAAATGTTGCTTATTTTTATTCATTTGTCGTTGTAAGATATCAAATCATAAACTTCTAAAATAGGTTAGATCTTCAGGGAAAATTGACAGTAGAGGAACTAGCCTTCTGGGAAAGTTTCTGGATCCGCCAATGCTTACACCGATATATACGAGGGTTGTCCGTAAAGTTCGTGGGCAACCTTGATAAAAACTGACAAACATTGATATTTAGTATATGAAACTACCATTTTCGTTAAATTCATGTTTTATTTTATTAATATGCAAATTTTTATTACAAACTAAGCACATTTAGTTATAATTCTATCAAATACAAAAAAGACACCAACTCATAGCCTGAGCACTAAAATGAAAATCCTTGACGTTATCCTACGTCAAACGCTTAAGACAGTTAACTTTTCGCAACGTAGTCACCGTTAACCTCGACACGCACATTTCTTATATCGCTTTAACCAATCATAAAAAATTCTGGTTTCATACGTTATACATTATATAGATCATGGGATTAAAATTTCATGTACCATAATCTTTTTGAAATTCCACATTCCCCTGCAATTTCACGAACCGTTCGTCGCCGATCACTGTCAAGCACGTCACGAATTTCATTTTTCGCAGCACTGAAATCTCAGAAAGATGGTCTTCCTTCACGCATGTATTCCCGGAAACTGTCCCTTCCGTCCAAAAATAAACACTAATGAACGGCCCACGTTACAATGTTTTCCCGACTGTTTACGGAATTCATGGGTCTCTATGGGTGTTTTTCCGATATGTATACAAAAATTTTGTCGCTGCTCTCTGCTCCACCTTTTCCGAAATACGTCATATTTTCGACAAATGTCTAAAAAGATCCAACCTCGATTTTTCTCTGCTATTTCGATACTTTGAACGTTCAAATTTTGCAGGTTTGACATTGAAACTCTTGGAAATATTATAATGTAAAATCATCACAATCTTCGCGGAATTTTACAAAACATTTGAAACGATAAACATTTTTCATTAAAATTTTGCCGTGCTCCGGGTCACTATCCCAAGTCTAATACTTGTAATTATACATATAAAATCGGACACAATTTTACATTTTATAATTCACATATAGCAAAGGATTATAAATATTCTCATAATAAATATCTATAACGCTACTTTTATATAAATTAAGGCCTGTCCACGAACTTACGGACAACCCTCGTACATGTATTTGCCAAAATGCAACTTACTGACGTATGATTATACATGTAATTTCGTAACCGGGAGGTCGTGGGCTCGAGCCCCTATCGTGCTACTGCCGCTTCAAACCTAATTACGAGTGCGGATAGTGACTGCTTTGCCTAATGCTGCAAGTCGGGCGGCAAGTACGGGTCATTCGGGTATGACTTTCAAATGAAGTGAACGACCTACACTGCTGCAGCCTCAATTGAGCGGCATCTAATAAAGTCAAAATGTGTAGTACTTCACCTTGAGATGGTGACGTATATCAGTAAAACTTCTGTAACGGGACTGTATATAACAACAAACAAACAAACAAACATTCCTGTTTGCTGCAACTACAATGCAATGCATTACGTCTATTTACCCATGTTCAGAATAGATTATCATTTCGTGTCAGTCAGGTGTGTATACCTGTAGTGGTCACTTTGAAGTCGGCATTTTCTTGTAGAAATTCCACCTGGGAGACGTTATAAATCTTGAAATCAATGAGTAATATTCATGGTTAATTAAAATGTAAGGTCGGGACGTTGTAATAGTGTATTCAATATACGACTTCATTAAATTCAATATCGCAATACGTAGTTTTCGTTTTCATGGCCGAGCGAAAAAATGGGTAATTCCCATTTTTTGACAGCAGATTGATAAAAGAATAAGTGGGAAAAGATTGACTCACTAAGTGATATAGAAATGAATCTTATATTTTTTCGGGTGATACAGGTATCACCGAATTTTAGAGCGGTAAAACTCATCAATGCGCGAAGCGCATTGATGAAAAGTTTTACCGTCTAAAATTTCGGTGATAACCTGCATATCACCCGAAAAAATATAAGATTTATTTCTTATCATTTAATTTTATATTACAGCAACAAGATAATGTTTATTAGGCTGTACTTGTTGTTGAGGTACGTGATTGAAAATCACCTCAATTCTAAAAGGTGTTTCAACCAATGAGAATCGAGCGCTAGGTGACACGTGAAATAAAGTTAAATGATAAGGCTTATCAAGAAATTTATTGGTTTTTTTTCACTCGGTACCCTTCCGTGTGTTTAAATACACTTTTATCAAGACTTTTTATCAAGTTTAGAGAACATCAAAAAATAGAAATCATTTAGAGATAATTCCAATGTCCTTTATTACGATTGTTTTGATTGGATAAAATAATTTACACATCAATAAATCCGAAAACGTGACGTCACAATGCCCGCATGAAAACAAACAACGTAACGCACGGAACTATTCAAATTTTTAGAATTGTTCATACAGTGAACAAATTGGAATTATAAGAATTAAACATTCTTTTTGAAGAATTTATCGATGTGTAAACTCTGGACATTTTACTCACAAACTTAACATAAAAGTGCTTCGCAATGTAAATATATAAATATAACAAAGATCCTCATTTCATTCCACATTTCTTACATTTTGGTAACGGTAAAACGTACGGTGTTCAAATGAAATCGATAAACTATGCCTTTGTATCGAAGATCGGAGGACATTGTTTATGTTTATGTCCTGTTTGTCAGTCGAAAACTAACCATGTTCACAACTTTTGAATGGTGAATGATTGGACCCTTATATCTAATTACCTTAGTTTACTTGCTCTCGGTACCAACAACCAAAGCAGTTGATCCTGTGACCTTGTACTTAGGCAATATATCCTATAAATATTCGAAGTAAAGTTTATTTCATATTTTGTATATAAATTTCTTATGATAATTTATAATGTTTGAGCCAAACTTTAACCTTGCATATATTAAAGATGAGCGAAAGGGTTCTCATATTTTGTTTGTGCATACCTTGCGACAAGATTTAAGTAGGGATTCCAACTGTAATAAATTTTCTGCAAACATGTCTTTTTCAAAAAACCAAAGCTTTGCAAAGTCACTGAAGGAAAATATTTAAAGGGACCTTATGCGTGACGCACCCGGATATTCAGGTGAAAGTTTACCCATATCTAAATACGTTAATTTAGTTCCACTATTGTAGCTGAACATTCATGATTTAATTCTTTTTACGAAAATAGAAAGAGATATTGTTATAATGTTTAAGAAACGGCACTTTCATAATCCAGAAATTTGTGGAAGCGCATTCAGTACTTAAGGAAAACCCGCCTTTAACGATAAGCGCCACCACCAGATGGCTATGATATCATAAATTCCTGGGATATTGATATAACGCTGAGTGTATCCAGCTTAGCAAATTACAGCACAAAACACTATGGGGACGGAAGGAAGGTGTTCTTGAATAATACCCTGATTTTTAAGGTCTTAATATCAGGGGTCTGGGCCTGTCCAGTTGGGAAAGAAATGGCAAGTTTCTTGATAATGGGGGGAAAGTTTCATACAAAGAAATAGAGGAGGGAGATGGCTAATGTATACGCCCCGTAACATTCAAATTATAAAAAAGAGTTAGATCGGATATAAGAAAATATATTGGGGACAGTTTGCAATCCATGAATAACGATTTACCAAAAATGAAAGCATAGAGCGGGGACGGATTCTTTTAGGTATCTATCTATTAGACGGCATTAACATGCAAATCAGTTTGGTAGCGAACAGAAATCTGAATTGTCTAACCGAACAGTCCTGCATGAAGTAGAAGTATTTTTAAAGTGGTGGCTTGATATTTTTGTGACGACTTGATGACAGATAAAAATGTCATGCTTGAAATCGCGGTGGCAGGAAACAAAAGGGGATCAATGCCGGACAGATTCCCAATTTAGCGGCGCAACACACTGTTAATAACGATACAAGCTAATGATGCAGCACACACCACCCTCCTCTCCCCTTTTCCGTTGCAGGGGGATACCGATTTCTTTTTCTAGTATATACATTCTCCATTGGATTATCGTGAATATTGAACTTGTCTTTTCTTGTAATGCAGATTACTTCAGAGAAGCGGAGACGGGAATCAAATGACTGTATGTTCATGTACTTTTCATCATTTCCAAAGAAAGGTAAATTGAATGAAATTTCTTTCTTTCGTGATGTTAAATTGCAAATATTTTAAATGGTCAGTGAATACACATATACATGTATCATGGCAGCAGCATAGACAATTCAAAACCTTATAGAGACATAAGGAATAGAAATACGAAAAGCTAAACTAAACTTTAAAAGAAATCTTGTAGTTATAGGGACTGACTCACGATTTTTGATCAAAATATTTTTCATTTTTGATGTTGAATATTGAAGATATAACTCATATAAAGTCTATATTCAAATTTTGGACCTTTTGAATGCAAGGATAAGAACAATACTTTATCCGTAAATCTGTGTTATGTAGACAAAGACTTGGGTCGTTTCATCACTGGGTTTGATTGATTGATTGATTATCTATTGTTTTACGTCCCACCGAGAATATTTCACTCATATGGAGACGTCACTGGGTATAACGCTACATTTGGGGTGGCGGTCATGCGCAACATTGCGTGGAGGTTCCGCAGCAAGAGAAAGATCAACAAGTAGAGAACACATGAAAATTCTCACATGTATTCACGTGTCAGTCCAGGAAAATATAAATTGCAGTCATCGCCCGATTTCCGCACAAGGACCGCCACCCCAAATGTAGCGTTGTAACCAGTGTTTATATTTACAAACAAAATATGAATAGCTAAATTTTGTAATTGAAATGCAATTTGATGCCACACAGGCACAAATTTGATTTTCATACATATCGGACAAGATATTTTGATCATAAAAAGTTTAAAATGAAATTATGTAGAAAAATCGTGAGTCAGTCCCTTTATATATGTTTTAAAAATTGTATACTTTTGTGCGGGAAAAAGAACGTGAGTGTACGAGGTATCTTGTTCTCTAGGTAACACACAGCAAGAAGAGACTCTATCAAATGCTTGTGGCGATGTGCAACTGTTTCCTGGAAACAAAGTGATCGTTCAGAAAAGTGGGGTCTACGTCATCTTCTTTGCTGTGACAAAAACGTCAGTTCGTCATGGCAATTTAAGCATAAATATCCTGAGATACAGTGAGAAAGAACACGTTCTTCTGTCAGTTTTTCTCGGAAGTGAAGATGGTGTATTGACGTACGATGTCGGCCAGGCGTCGGAGGCCTTCTTCCTCCAGAGAGGAGATTCCTTGACCATAAGGATAAAGGGACAAGATAATTTGTATGGATTTAAACAATCCAATTATTTTGGCATGTATAGAATTGACCCGGAAGTGAGGCCGACATGATGACTTTTAAATCCGAGCTAAAGAATCACGTTCTGTTTTAGCCCTTCACGGTACAGTTGCAAAGGGACCCTTATGTCATTTCATCAAGATATAGATGCAGGTAATCTATGTAATATTGTGTATAGAGGTAATGTAATTAACATTAGATCCGCTCGCATACTCGCTTACATAACTTGTCACGTGTAAGCGAGTATGCGAGCGGATCTAACATTTAATTATGTAGTTGGCACTTGTTAAAATGCACATGCAATTGAATGTCATAACGTTTAATACATTTTAGCGTTTTTGCTGTTGTTATTCTTCCTCTTGATTTCATACATTGTAGTGCGTTTTGTGTACACGAAGTAATGAACAGACTTCAGTGTGTTATGATCTCAGACTGTATGTAAAATGACAGCTTACATAAATCAAAATCTCGCTTGCTAAATCTTGAATACAATGCATACTTATGTAATACATTTATGATAGAAAAATAAGTGCTCACTATCACTTACATTGTGTGCATGTTTTACATCTCATTCGAGATTTTTTTCCCACTCAATATAGACGTTATCAGTTTTAGACACGTGACTTACGCTTTCTAAGGAAGGGGGCGTGGCGAAGGAACGTCAGTATGTTGCGTCGCCGGGACCGAGACCTCCGAAGCAAACGCTCTAGTGTCCGCTTTATAATATTGTACATAGTTAAACGCTTATAGGATCAGGATGTACCAGTAAACTATAAGTCTTGTCAGTGCCCAATGAAAACTACACGATTATACTGGCATGTACTTCCAAGTAAGATACGATTTGAATTATTATTTTTTTTGTACATTTGACCTTGACCTTTTACAGTCTTAATATTACAATGACCCCGACCTTTCATTTAAAAAAAAAAGAAAGGGTTTATTATATTAATTACTGACCGTTATATTGGTTTTTTTTCTAAAGTATCTGTCTTAGATGGTTACTTATTATGATCAGATCTAATAATTTATTACCTAATTTGCAGAGAGTTTGCTACAAAAAACGACAGAGATAGACATTTGTTCTTCAAATTCAAGGATATCAAGATGTACTATAAGCTTGCAGCTGCATGTCGGACTTCATAATGTTACATTTATGTTGAAGTATAAAATCCCGTACTTCATGTAGCATGGCGGTGTTAGTGATTTGACTGACTAGTATTTGTACTTTCAGTCATTGATGACGATTTATCTAAAGGAAGAAAATTCGGATTGACATCGATTCCCCCTTTTCAAATTGCTGTCATATGAATTAAATGACCTTTATTGAGAAATTAAGGAAATAAAATTGATAGTCAGTAAAACCGTATTGTTTGTTTTTCTAAAATATCAAACCCTAACAAAAGTCTTTAAGAGTCTCCTGGTTGGTTGGTTGTATATTGTTTTACGTCCCCCTCAAGAACATTTCACTCATAAGAGAACGACACCCTTTGCAGGTGAAGGGCTGCAAATTTAGGCCTATGCTCGGCGCTCATGGCCTTTGAGCAGGGAGGGATCTTTATCATGCCACACCTGCTGTGAGACGGGACCTCAGTTTTAGCGGTCTCATCCGAAGGACTGCCCCATTTAGTCGCCTCTTACGACAAGCAAGGGGTGCTGAGGATATAATCTAACCCGGATCCCCACGGGGGAGTCTCCTGGTAACGTAGTGTTAACATGCTTGCTTCTAACGGCTGCCCCCCTCCCAGTTCGGACCCCGTTATTGACAGTACGTGAGAGGTTCTGGTGCTCCCCCGCTTAGACACGTGGGTTTCTTCCAGTTACCGCACACACCAGTGCCCACTTCACGCCAATATGCAAGCCGACGAGCAGCATTTATTTGTTAATCGTCGTAAAACAAATGAAGTTTAAATTTAGATCTGTAAATGTATTAGTGTAATCAATGTAATATATGTACGATATAGCATATATTGAATTTTCTAGCTAATATCAATCAAACTTTATATAGATAGATACAAGTACCAAGATGCATGCACTCAGACATTCAGGAGTCTTGATTTACTAAACAGTGAGGACAGAGAGGAGTGGGCAGAGTGTGAACTTTGACCGAGTCTCTAGTGCATGTATGTATGTCTGAACGAGAAGCATCTAGAGGATCATTTTCACAAGTCAAGGGTTACTGATTGGTTAACTCACACAACTACCATTCAAAACATGTGCTCGAGACGGAGCAAATGATTGGTGTTGCAGCCTCTAGCACTGAGCTAATCAGAAAACGGCTCTTAAAATCGACTGCAAACGAAACTAAACACGCATAAAGCGGCGCCAACATGGTGTAGAATTTGTAGTCAGTTAACACTATGCAGATTGTCGATCGGTTTTCAGAAATTCGTTTTCTTTGAAGAAACAATGATACAAAGTTTTAGAATACGAGCCGCATGTTCAAGGGTCTATTGTATCTACACAAACTGAACAAGTTGTGTAAAATTGACTACATACTAGGTAATAAACTACCACTATAGGACGGAAAACGTGAATGATTAATTACATTACGAACAAAATTAACAAGCAATGTTGTTTAGGGTGTTGAGAAAAGTACCGCCAAATAAACCAAATGTTGTGTTTTACCTTTCTGTTTATGCTCCAATCAAACTTGCATCTGAAACAAGGAATTTTAACGATTGATTTAATTTTAGCGTATTGCGTCATCCTACGTCTCAAACCCAGATTTTGAATGGTATCTGATGTCCAGGGTTAGTGCGAGGTAACGAATCAATAACCATCAACTTGTGATGATGCTTGTAGATAGGGGTACTATTTTTGTGTTCTGTTTTGTTTTGCAATACTTATACCAGATACTGTGTCAGTTATAATGGCATATTTATACATGTATGTTGCAGATATCTTGTTAGTATTATATATGTATGTTGCAAAAGCTTCAATCTTTGTAAAATAAGGCAATCTTAATTATACTTATCCGTGCATCTAGGACATTTTCTTTTTTCTGTATTACATTATCAATGTCTTCTGTGAATTCTAGCTTCGTACCTTCATTTATATATCATATTTATGTTTAGATTGTAAAATGAATTACAAATAAACAATAAAAATATAAAATACCTTATCTTAATTTTCACGACGCTTGTATGGATCTAGAACTATTGTGTTGATAATTAATGCATGTCTATGAGACAAAAGTGACCCTAATCCGAACCAATATTTCAAGAGCTAGAGGCCCATGGCCTGCAATGCTCACCCCAGTCACTGGGTTTGTATACATAAATTACAAAGTCCTTTGAATTTTGCGCAGCGAAAATAAAAAAAACACAAACCAGCTGCACAGGATGTGTATATCTCTCAACTTATTCGATACGCAAGAGCTTGTTCTGCGTATGATCAGTTTTTAAATGAAGATCGACCCCTGACAAACAAGTTGATGTTACAGAGGTTTCTGAAGTCTTCTTTAAACCCAGCATTTTGTAAAGTCCATAGTCGTTACAACGATCAAGTTTGCCAGTACAACCGTCACATGGGTCAAATGCTGTCTGACGTATTTCATAGTAATTGTAAGGCCGTTCTTTATATACTGATTTTTATTACAGATTACTCTGTTTACCTGATCAAGACAAAGGGTTCACAGCGTGTGTAACTGGTCGACAGGGGTGCTTACTCCCCCTACTTGATCCCACCTTTGGCGTATCCAGGGATCCGTGTTGCCTAACTCTAAATTTGTATTCCTTATAGGAGACATGGGATTAATTTTTGGTCATTATTGCCACCTTGAGACATAGTTTTCCAAATCAGTGAACAGGAAATTCATACAAATACATACATTGCCTTTGTGTACATGCTTGAAGATCTTTTTTTTTTTTTTTTTTGGCCAAATGGCATAATTTAAATGTTATATGTTATGAGATCTCTAGTGAATTTCCATGTCAACATATGTTGATATATCAAAGTTGATTGGTGATCGAGGACAACTATTACATGTAGTATCAGATATACACTGCACAGGTCGCACGTGTATCATTCGTCCAATTTATTGTTCTTTAGAACGATTTTTTCTTAAATACTCTAATATATATTGCAGAACCTATAAAAATGCAGACAACAAGAGTCATTACTTGAAGGAACTTGAATCTACAACACTGAAAATAAGGATACTTGTATCGTCTCTATAGTTGCAAACCTTTGATTTTTGACAAAACGAATTGTTATAACTTATATTCCAAAATAAAACTGGTTCTCCACCCTGGTCCCTCCCTGACCCCGGACGAGTCATGATTAGAAAAAAAAACCAACAACCCTTAAATGACTGCAATTGCATATTATTTCAGCATATTGTAATGGTTCCCTTAACTTAAGGTTTGAAAGAATATTCTTATATACTAGTACATGCATAACACAATGTGCAAGAATGTGTCAATGTGGAGCCGCTGTGATCATGACTTGAACAACCTTGAATTTTCAGTATTCAGTGAATCGTTTTATTCTGGTCCACAAGTTCTTTCAGATACTTTAAAACACTAACGTCTATTTTCGTAGCTATAAATGGAAAGAATATGCCCATGGGCGTAGGAGCCGGGGGGGGGGGGGGATCTGCCCCCATGCCCCCCCCCCTTATTGTCAAGTAACAAATTTTCCTGCATAAAGTCACATAAATTTGAAGTTTGCCCCCACTTTCCGTGAAATTTACAAGTTTGCCCCCCTACTTTCAGTGATTTATAAATGTTTGTCCCCCCCCACTTTCAGTATTTGAATGACTTTTTTTTTTGCTTGACACAAATTTTTTAAAGTTTGCCCCCCCCCCCCCCCCCCCCCACTTTGTGATTTTGTTTTTATTAAGTTTGGCCCCCCCCCTTTCAAAATCCGTCCTACGCCTCTGATGCCCGTTCATTTGAAAAGCCGAAGATAATGTACGGTGATGTAAAAGCAAAGAAAACGAACAGTGATCAATCTCGGAAGTCCCAAATAGAATACAAAAAACAAGAGTTGGGTAAACAAAGCCCCTGGACACACCAGAGGTGAGATCAGGTGCCTAGGAGGAGTAAGCATCCCCTGTTTACCGGTCACACCCGCCGTGAACCCATATGTCTTGATCACGTAAACGGAACAATCCATAGTCAAATCAATGTGTGAAAAACGGCTAACAATGGCTATGAAACACATCAGACAGCATTTGACTCAATGGAACGCCATACTGGTAAACTAAATTGTATAACGACCATAGAATTTACGAAATGCTGCTTTTAAACGTGACTGTTGAAACCCCTGCAAACAACTTGTCTGAAGTAGCTTGCCTCGATTCAAAAACTGATCATACGCAGAACAAGCTCTTGCGTATCGAATAAGTTGAGAGACATACACACCATATGCAGGTGATGATGGAATATTGCTACATAAATATGGGAAGTTGACAATGGAGAAGCTGAAATCGTCCCGTATGTCATAAAGTTGAGTAGTTAGTTTGCCGTTAATGTCAGATAAAACGTCGTCATTTTATCGATATGTCGAATTAAAGGCCACCGCTAGAGATTTCTTCTTTTCATGTAGAAGTTTTTGAATGAATTCTGCCTCATAAGAATATAAAAAACAGGTCAGCTAATAAAGGAGCACAATTCGTGCCCATTGGAATTACAACAGACTGTTGGAAAACCCGATTGCCAAAAACTAAAAAAGATATAGCCAATGAGGAACTCCAGCATTGCTTTAATAATCAACTTCAGAGTACTTGTGTGTAGAATCAGAATGGAGTTTAGCAAAATAATTTTTTGAGTGGCTGATCACTAGATAAAAATATTTTCTTTTTTCCATTTTGTAAAGAAGCAACTGTCTACAATGTTACAAAGCCTTGTCTTTAATTTATCGTGAGGAATGGTCGTGTAAAGCGTTGAAAAGTCATATATTTTGATGTTATTGATATGTGAAAGGTTCTGGAATTTCAAATTCACTAGAAGTTCTTTAAAGTTTTTTTAGAATCCACATTTGATTTACACCACTTCTGGCATATGTAGTTTCACAATACGTCAGAAGTTGCTCCTTGACAGCTGTCAATAATTTTCGTGAGGAGTAAAGACAGGGGCTTGGTGGAACATTAACTAGATCCAGCAATATATCTTTGTAAGGGTTTTGTGAAGTTTTGGAATCCAGTATAGGTACGGTAATTCATATTCGTCTACCCATTGACTGGGATATTGTGTTTAAAACTGAAGCATGATTTTGAAGGATTTCGTCTTTTGAAAGAGTATTAGGAGTGTAAGTACGATTACCAAATGTGGAGTTAATACCAAGTTCGTTTAAAATGCAGTAGTAGTAATGGGCCTTAGAGACAAAAACAATATTGTTTGCAAGCTTTGTCGGTTGGATGGAACCAAAACATATTCCTCATGTCACCTATCTAGTTCATTGATCACTTCCGGATACGAAACACAGAAGGATAGATGGTACGGACTTTGGTACGTATATATGTCTAATACGGGATTTCAATATTCTTCTTATACTTTTGATCCATTCTGATAAGGTATCAAGTTCTTTTTTTTTTATATTTGACCCATCGTCTAGCATAATGTTCGACAGAATTCATAAAGGATATGAAGTTCAGTCGCTAATTTTCTGAATTTAGAACCTTTTAAAATAAGTGATTTTAGATCCTCAATCTTGTAAGCCCCAAACAGAATACAAAACAAGAGTTGGACAAACACCAGAGGTGGGATCAGGTGCCTAGGAGGACTAAGCATCCCCTGTCTATCAGTCACACCCGAACCGGTTAGAATAGGTTCCCAGCATCCCGGTATGGAAACACGTCACCAAGACAGCAACTAGTCTTGTCTCCTCATTGTCAGCAGGACCGATCTATTTATGATTGTGTTATGTCGTGCGCATGGGGAAAAAGGAGGTCTTTGCCTAAATATTATTTCAAGAAATTGAATTTTATCAATAATATTAGTAAAAGTTTCAGAAATATGTATATATTAAAATATGAATAACTGTAATCAATGCGTTTCATTACTATTCATTATACTATGAATTCACAGCTTTAAACGAAGTTTTTACAAGTACTCCCCGAAGTCGCATTATGTAAAATCATTATGGTTTTTCCAGATATTAATTCAATAAATGGATAGATAATTACAAATTATTTTAGTTTGAATATGCAGCGGCTTCAGATATTTTGATTTTTGTATACATGTATTTTGATTGCTGCTTTGCGTTAAATCTCAATCTGCAAGCGAGTCCAGCAAATGATATCGCCATCATCATGTGACACAGATCCGGGGCATGCCTTTCATCTAGAACACCGATGTTTCTGCAATTTTTTGACATTCAGAATCAAATGATTGCATATTTGCTCCCTTTGCCTATCTTCATGCTGATGCGTTTACATTTTAGAAATAAATTTTCAACTGCAATCTAGTTGCCTAATTAAAAATGACCGGAGATGAAGGACATGGAGAAAATATAGGGGACAAGGGTATATATGTTGGTCCTTTCTGTATGTTTCTTTGAAAACAGAATATTCAAAATTTTAGCAGCCGATTTGATGCTTTGCGTCACAGTTATCTTGTGTTCCTTTACTCAGAAGTGTAAAGAATCATGGGACAAGACTTGATGTGATGAAAAGGGTGGATTGAAATACCTTGAAGTCAATCATTAGCCAATCATATTACAGCTTTTCTAACCAATCAGGAGTTGATATATTAACCAATCAACTTGGGGCAACAAACCGCGCTAAATTTTTCACTTACTCTGTTCACTCTGCTCTGTGAAGCCCCAGCATGTCTAAGTACTGTGTCGGAAAGCAACAGAATTGTTCATCTATTCACTCAGTTCCTTGGCAAGGTTCTGTAGTGTCTGTGTGACCAGGCTTTACGATTAGTGGTTTGGTGAAGAAGCAATAGTGTCTGTGTGACTTTTGTTTCAGAGTAGGGAATTGTGGTGGTTAGGTTCAGTAGTTGTGGGCTGTGTTGGAGAACAACAGAATTGTTAGTTAGCCACTCAGTCTACTTTTGCTCGAACTGAAATTACTATAGATTTCTTATCTCAATAAAACTGAAAATATATCTTGACAATGTTAAACTTCTTAATGTACTTCAAAGAAAAATTAAAGTTACATTGATTAAACATAGCTTGCACGGAAGTTAGTTCCTTAAAATGTTCACATACATTATACAGTGCCGGATCCAGGATTTGTCGAAAGTGAAAAGGGGGGGGGGGTGTTGTTGAAAAAAAAAGCCAATAAGATTAAGGACTGGGGTGAAGCCAAAGTAGGGGCCCAGGGGGCATAGCCCCGGAAGCTATCAGGTTTTAGAGCTTTTAAAGTTACTTTAAGAGGTTAATTTAGCTATACATGTGTATATCTATAAACGATAATTAAGTTTGGTCACCAAAAGCCCCCCCCCCCCTCTAAATTCGCCATTGACATATTGCGGAATCAGTCCATGTTGACAACACACGATTCGTATCCATTGATTCGCGTTCAACTGACTCGTTTTGTGTCTATGGGCTCGAACTGAAATGATTATATTTCTCATCTCAATAAAACAGAAAACATTTAACTTCTTAATTCACAATCAAATGATTAAACACAGCTGGCACGGAACTTAGTTCTTTAAAAGTTTCACGTATTGCAGAATCATTACATATTGCCAACACACAACTCGTATCCATCGATTCGCGTTCAGCCACAGGGGCTTGTGCAGGTAAAAAAATCAAAACACCCCCTAGCAAAAATTTGTACTTGGGGGTGTTTTGATTTTTTTTCTGCACAAGCCCCTGTGGTTCAGTCGACTCGTTTTCATCCTTGAAGTGTTTAGGAGACGGCTCACTCGATTCATCCGATTCCAAACCCCTTGACACCTTTTTCAGCATATCCAAAGTACAATCTTTGTATTTCCGCACGGCCGGTTCTTGCTCAGGGACTCCGGCAATATACATCTGAGTCGAATACGTGGGTTTTCCGCTATGATTCGTGAAATGTTCTGATAATTCATCTTTCTCTGCTATCACTTTCATGAAACTTTTCAGTTTGTTGACACCAACATTTTGCTGTGAAAAACGGATTTTTGCATCCCTTGTTGGCGGAAGCGGGCGTCGATAGAAGGACCCCTCTCCTATAGCTTTCAGATAAACGTAAAAATGAACTATGCATCTTTCCCCTAAATGAAAAACGTACGTCAAAAATACTCTACGAATATTTAGCATGGGCGTGTTTAACTTTTGAAAAGGGGGGGGGGGGTGGCAAAAGTATGTTTTTGCCCCCCCCCCCTTTTTGTTTTGGTCACGTTACTTTTAACTTTTTTTCTGCATAAAGTCACATAATTTAGAAGCTGACCTTGATATTCCAAACCTTCAATGACGAACTTGATTGTACAAACCTTCAATGACGACCTTGATTGTACAAACCTTTTAACCCGTGGGGATCCGGGTTAGAATAGGTCCTCAGCATACCCTTGCGTGTCATAAGAGGCGACTAAATGGGGCTGTCCTTCGGATGAGACCGGAAAAACCGAGGCCCCGTGTCACAGCAGGTGTGGCACGATAAAAATCCCTCCCGGCTGTTCAAAGGCCCTGAGTGCCGAGAATAGGCCTAAATTTGCAGCCCTTCACCGGCGTTGGTGACGTCTCCATATGAGTGAAATATTCTCGGTGGGACGTAAAACAATAAATAATCAATCAATCAATCAACAAACCTTTTAAGGATGATCTTGACTGTACAGACCTTTAGTGATGACTTTGATCTTACAAACCTTCAATGAATGGTCATAATTGTACTAATCTCTAACGGTTATTCTTTTATTGAATGGGTCTACCACAAATGCTCTTAATTTATTCAACTGATTTTTAACGGATTCCCTTTGATCACTGAAACTAATTTCGAACGGATGTTTTGTTTTTTTGTTAAATTTATCTCTATCGGATACTCTTGATTTATTGAACTGATTTTCGACGGATGTACTCGCAAATTGTCAATGAAGTTCGACAGTTGCTAATCCCTCCATATACAGTACAACATTTTATAAAGTTTCCACACTATTCTGGACTTAATGAGAAACCATGGTAATAAATTGCATCCAGAAAGTAAATTATCGTTATTATGTTATTACATAGTGTTACTGTATGATGTCCATCTGTGAACTTATTTTAAATGTGGCTGAATTGGTCTTTGTCGTATCGGGTACTACAAATATGTACCCCGGGTACGGAATTGTATACAAGAATGTGCCCGTTTTTTGGTCATTGCCGGAATATGTACCCTGCGCTTATTGTAGTGTACCCTAAATAGTCGAAATATCGTAGTTCGCGAACGGGATTTGACGTGACGTGACGATCGACACTGGTTTCCGTTTAATTTAACGTACGTAAAATGCGATATTTAAACAGAAATTACACCTGTTAGGTCAAATGGAATGGATTAATTCAAATTATTCCTCCAGCGAGAAAGAGAATGAGGATAACAGTGCATCGTATAAAATTGTGTCACTGTGACTTCCGATCCCGATACTTGAAAACGCAGGGTACATGCGGACGGATGCAGGGTATACATATTCCGGCAATGACCAAAATATGGGTACATCTGTAGTATACAATTCCGTACCCGGGGTACATATTTGTAGTACCCGATAACGCAAAAGACCAATTCAGCTTAAAGGCAACTATGTCTAACACATTTGTATTTTTTTGATCAGCAGAAACTAATGCGTATTGACGTTAAAAAGATTAAAGGAAGTAAAAAGGTAAATTGTAAAAATAAATGATATAATGTCGTTATTGTGAAGATTGTCCTGCCAGAGAATCCTAAGATAAATTATACGAAATACCAGATTCTGATGACGTTTCAAGGGATAAACTGTCGACAAACGTCAGAAGACGACGTCACAATGCTATCTAGGTACCAGCAAGGGTAACAGTTGAAGGAAAAATACACATTCTATTACTTAAAAGATATATTCTATGAACTGCTGGTACTTATTTTTTTTTAACTTCCTAGTTTATATGTACTTGAGAAAATTGAATTTTACCATTGTGCCTGTTAGTCCATTTTGAGAATTTTTTGTCGTTGAGAGCCCCTTGGTAACTGCGTGTGAGCACGCGCGAATAGCTCCGAACGAGTTCAAACTAGGGTCATATAAAATAAAGGCAGGGGCCTAAAATCGAAATTTTTGTCTTCCCGATAGAATTCAACGAGGAGACTGGTATTTTATAGTTTGGGTAGTAAGAATAACAGTAAATAATCATTGTAACAAATTATTTAATTTAATATCATCAATAAATCTTACGATTTCAATGCATTCTAAGTGAAAATAAAATATTGAGATTTTGTGTAGACACAATAGTCCTTTAACGACGACAGACCTAATTCGAATTCGATGCTTCTGCGCAGAAAACCGCGCATATGCAACTTTCATAGGCATACAACAATAGTATTCATTCTTAATTATCTGAAAGTCTACGGCAACATATTTATCATGAATAATATGTATAGTGGTGACGTTGAACATGTCGACTTAGGTGCTTTGGTAAGTTTGAACGTCAAGATGCCGGCTTTGTGCGGGAAATCGGTGTTGTCGTGTGAATAGCGTTGACACGGTCTAGTCCGCAAGAGTAGACTAGCAGAGAGAGCTTTGTCACAACACCGCAGACGAAAGAAGGCACAGATGTAATTGGAAAAGTCGGTTTAATCTTATTAATTTTTAGTTATAGGAGAGATACAACTGGAGGATATAGATATGCCTGGTTATTTATTTGAACTTTAGTTATTTGTGTCCGAAATAAACAAGTATCCAATTTATGTATGCGTTGACTACAGTGTACACTTTGTACATGCACTTACATTGCGGCCATAGCAGTACGAGAATGTTTAGAAATCCTAAAATTGTTGATTATACATGTAAAACTGTCAAGGATAAAAAAAATGTTGTTTTGTTTTATAATGGGTTTTCTACAGGAAAACATGTTATTAATGAAGACACAGTAAAGAAGCAAGAGTACTCGTTAATCATTTTCCAGACTGGAACGACCAAGTAATATTTTGTTTTGTCTCTTTTTCAATACAAAAGTACGTCATGGCATTTAATTGTAGTTATTTAGCAAAGTTAACAATTGTGAAAAATAACAAATATACAATGAAGATGTTAATTTTTTAGGTAGGTGTAATACAAATTCATCGTAGGATGCAAAGCCCGCAACTGAGCTACTATGTTTTATATATTAATCGTTGGAATTTGAAGAAGGTTTATAATGATAGTTACATGTTTTTGAAGACTCGAGGCCCTAAAATATTAAATAAGCAAGTGATTTCGAACTGCCTTGTTACATATAGAAGAATTGACGATTCTCCAGTCTATATAGTGTATTGAGAATGGAAGAAAATAGTGGACGGCTAAAAGTAGAAAATACTGTATTTATTCTCCGTCGTTGGCACATATCTTCATGTGAAAATTGGTACAAATAATGGACCCTTTGAGACGGCCGCCCTAAAAGATTTTGCGCCCGATGACGCTACGACTTTTTTCTTTTAACTATATTTATATTCGTTCGTCTTTGGATTGAAAACTAGCTATTTGTTAGAAATTTTTTTTAGTATCAACTTTTATAATCGCAAAAATGGAGTTTCCTATTATTTTTCTTTTTTTGCAGTTTACGGCATTTTTCAGTGCTACTTTTGAGAAACGTCCCCCAACAGGAAATGAATGGAAGCGAGTGACTAATGATGTTTGTTTCCAGTTGATGTTTTAAAACTAATGTAATCGATAATTTAAGTTGAGTTCAAATTTAATAAAGATTACTCTATTTTAGAAACGGAATATATCGCGTGCGTCGTTAATATGTGTGGAGCCATGTAACAAAAATGGAAGTGTGCCAAAGATACGACAAACGGCATCAGAAATCGTGAACAGTTCAAATAGTTACGTACTGGTAAGGTAGATTGTTTTATAACTTAATTTGATTAAGTTTTTGGACTTATAACTTATTTTGTTTAACCGATTTGTTATAAGAGAAAACATTTTAACAATGGTTTGAAGAAACACTAAGTTATAAGACTGAAATAACAATAAGTTTTATTTTGATTAGTTATGCTTTTTTTAATAATATATATGTAGTGTTTTTTCTATCTTTAAAGTTTTACAAGAATGGTGTAAGAAACGGGGAGTATGACAGATATGTAAGGAAGAGAAAAGGACGCTACAGCGTCTGTGCAAGGAGAAATGGATGTGCAGCTAGTGACTATTTTACAATGCGCGCATGAATAGTTGGATAAATATTTAGCATACATCGTGAATTCTACAGAAAGTGAAAAAGATCGAATACAAAAGATAGATACAGATGTGATAATATCACTAAAGTTGCATGAACTGACAAAACATTCAGCGTCCGGTTACGCTGCAGTGACAATTAAGAGATAAACTGTCAGCGCCGGTATACGCCTGCAGTGACATTAGAGATAAATACTTCACCGCCGGTTATAACGCTGCGAGTAACATTAGAGGTAAAACTCACGCCGGTATACGCTTCAGTGACATTAGAGGTACAATCACGTCGGTATGACCCTTTCAAGTGACATTAGAGATAAACCACGCGGTATACGCTGCAGTGACATTAGACATAAAACTCACGCCGGTATACGCTGTCAGTGACATTAGAGATAAAACTTCGCACGGCCGTGTATACGCGCAGGTTAACATTGAGGGTAAGAAACTGCACGTCGGTAGTACGCTTCAGTGACATTGAGAGAGAAAAACTCCACGCCGGTATACGCTGAGCAGTGACATGTAGACAGACAAACATCACGCCGGTATAGCAGCTGGGGCGCAGTGCATTAGAGATAAAATTCACGCCGGGTTATAGATAGCGCTGGCAGTGACATTAGAGGTAAACCAAGACTCACGCCCGGTAAAATAACAGCGCTGGCAAA
>CAJDSM010011912.1:18399-31770 GCA_903981925.1 Ostrea lurida | reverse complement strand
TTATCTATAAAAAACCCAAGCATGTTCTTAACATTTACCTCAGAGTACTTGTGTGGGCAATCAGAGTGTTTTTTAACAAAATATGTATCTTGTTTCCCAACGACTAGAAATTCGTATTTTCGGGTGCCATTTTTGTTTAAAAAGCAATTATCTATAATCTGAAAGAGCCTAGATTTTAATTTATCGTGAGGAATCGTGGTATAAAGTATGGAGAAATGTATAGTCTGGTGTCTCACTGTATCGTGCTAGTTAAATGCTTTCAAAAAAAATTCTAATACACCACCCATTTTTGTTATAAATTTATGTTAAAAAAGTAAATCATTTTTTCAACGGACTCGATAAAAACAATATTACTTTTTTCTCTTTAAATGAGTAAATAAAACATGGTCTGCAACTTCGTTTGCTTATCGTTTGTTGAACCTGAAGAGTTCTATTTTTTTGTGCTACGTCATCAAATCAATCTATATAGCACAAAAAGCGAGATCATTCAATATTTTCTTTAAATCTTACCTTGCCTTTTTGTTTTACCTTTGATCTACTTTAAATACAAATATATTTTTAAATGTAATATTATAGGTGAAATACAGCATGTATGATTGATGCATTGCTAAATTTTTACGCTGTGTATAAGAATAGTAAATTAATGATTTTTAATGCCAAAAAAATGTTTTCCTACATTTGTTCACAATCAAACACCGATTTTGTTTATATCTTTAATCAAAGATTGAAGATCAGTATGCTTAAAATATCTAAATTTATATTCATTGTTTTGTCATATGATTTTAAAATCGATATACATGTAAAACCAAATCGAATAAAAGTTTTCATGAAAATATTTATTCAGTTTTACCATAATGGCGTTCCATATATTTCTCAGTATCTTACAAAAAGGCGAAGTTAACATTGTGTCAAACGTAATCATAATCCAAAAAACATATACAAAATCGAGTGTAGGGCAACACGGACCTCCGACAAAAGCGAAGGTAGGATCAGGTGCCATGGAGGAGTAAGAAATCAGATTCTTAACGGTGAAAATGACGAGAGGAGATTTTGGAAACGGTTCTAAAGGATTTACATTGGAATTTACCTAATAATGTATATTATTCTTGTTTGGTGTGTGTTTAGAAAAAAATCTATTCTGCATTATTTGAAGATATTTAGCAGAAACTTACCTATAACATGAACTTTAATTCAAGTTATATCATCAGACCCAAGAACGTGATTTCACGTTTTAAATGCAAAACTAACCTGCTGCAAAGGAAGCGTTGCCCATGCGTAATCGACGGAAATAAAAATAGCACGATACAATGGAACGCACGATGCAGTGAGAAGTGAGTACACATGTATTAGTATCCGATGTATTTTCTAGTGAACTACTGGTCTTGTACCACATGTTGGGTATTGATGTATTATTGGAAGTTAAATACTATTAGTTACACAGTCAGTTTTGGACGTAATATGGAGGCATCCAGGGTGTGTAATGGAAATCGGTGTTGGGCGAGGCGAAGCCGAGTTCCAATACAGATTTCCATTTCACACCATGGATACTCCGTATTATATTCCAAACTGACTGTGTAGCGAATTTATCCCGCTGAAGACCTTTAAGAAATTTAATCAGATTTCAATCTATCATATTTTATAAATTATTCAATTATGGAATTGAACACCATAGAGGCATGTATGATGTGCATTGAACATAATCATTATATAATCACAATATAAAACAATTACGATCAAAACTAATAATGTTTGTTGAAACTGAATTCAGAAATAAATCTACAATGAAAGCAAATAGCTGAAGACTAAAACATCCCTGCAAAGATATGGTGTATTGAAATTTCGAAGTTAAGTGACTTCGCAATTAAAGGGAGACGTAATATTGAATAGTTCGGGGCGTCGTATGACTCGTTGGTGACTTCACAATTGAAAGGAGACCTAATATTGAAAATACTGGGGCGTCCTATGACTCGTTGGTGACATCACAATTGAAAGGAGACCTATTGAAATTTTCAAGGGTCATGTGATTTGTTTTCGTCCAATCATAAATTAACAAATTTGTCTGAAGCGGGATAAATGTTTGTGTGTGTGGTCTACATTCATCATATTTTCATATTAGAGTATGTGTGTTCATATGATATACTCATTTTTCATTTGATCTAAATAATGCAAATAACTATTTTTATTTCATAAGGTTAAAGGTCTTGTCTCATGTTCGTAAATATCTAGAAACTGAGTTGGACTTTATTCATGATACATATATAAAATAAATATAATAATTGATAAATTAATATTTTAGGTTTAAATTAACATTTCAGTCGGTTCAAATCGACAATCCGATTTTGAAATCTCTACTAGTGAGATAGCGGGTCACATGATGCCTTGACGTCAGACACGACAATAACAAATTTCATCAATCAGCCAGTATAGAGAAAAGACCTGTTGTTATTTGCTTCGTATGGCATTTTGTGACTGGAAAATGCATGGGTTATTTTCTCCATCAATGATACAATTGATTTATTAGATGTGTTCCTTTACATCATAGCCCTAATAGTTATCTTGTATTAAAATGATACGACGAATGGATTGAAGAATGTAGCCTATACATGTCTTGCATGTATACCGAGATGTACTCGCATTACTAATAAAATGGCGAAAAGTACAAAGTATGAAACGTAATCATAGTCCAAAAACAATAACAAATCCGAGTGTAGGGCAACACGTTGGCATTTTCGTTTTGTATTCATTCTGAAAATTTACAGCGATTTATATTCCTAATATATATATCCAAATAATAAAAAAAAAAACATGTCTTAATATGACACTCCATAATCCGTGGTTCAGTCACGCGGTCTAGTGAAAATGAAAGTAAACGTTGGGAGATCAACACAAAATCATTTGCTAAAAGTAAAATGTTCGTAAAGTAGACAGAGTTTTAAAGTTTAGTTTTATCACACACATATATACATTAATTTTATCCTTGATTATTTATACAATCATTAAATTTAGGGTATTTCGGGATCACCTCGCATTATCGGGAGTCATTGGGTTTATTCACGAACAGTTCGTGTTAAATGTGAAAAAAAAGAAAGGTTGTTGCGTCACGTCCAACAAGGCATGTTCTATCCATGCCGTTAACAGTGAATATTCCAAATAAAACAGCATAATTAACCGTGTATTAATTGCTGTTATCCCCTATCGGAGAATTAGCGTGTAATAACGGAGACATTGTCATTATATTAGATGTGTGAATTATTCCTTTCACTAAACGATACATATTGTAAACTGCTGGAAAGGTGATTTTATACAATTTCAAATACAACTTTATTATTTTGAATTACTATATGATTTTTGGAGTTAACAGTGTCTTCCAAACCCCTTTTGATTTAGTGTGATTTCGGGTCACGTGCGTTTTGAAAGATGCAAATTCTTTGTCTTTGATATGCCGCGCATTTTAGTGTTTACGATTTACGTTTTCAATCCGATTCGTTGAAAATATATTGTCATTGATTTAAGATTATTTAGATCTAATTGATTTATAATTTAAAATGAATCTGTTCAACGTAACAAGACCATTGTCCACTTCCATTCCGGAATTCAACCTATCGTCTTTAGCGATGTTCTATCAAGCCTTCAACACCCTTTTTAGAATTTCTAAAAGTAAAATTTCAGACACATTAAGTTCATTACATCACAAATAAATATTCAAATAATGAGTTAAATCGGTTATATTGATAAGATAATTAGATTATCTCGCTAATTACCGCCAGCTGTTTATCATTCCTTCTCCGAAGATTTGTCGTGTATGACATCACAGGAAATTGGCGCGTAAATCTCCAATCGAAATATGCATATTGCCGTAATGAAATTTCATCTCTCAATATCTTTGTAACTATGCTTACAATTTTTTTTATCGTGTTTGGTATCCTTTTTAACGATATTATAAAGAAAATTTTTCATAAAATTATACAACTTCTAAAAATTCGAGACAAGTTCTTTAAGATAATGTTACTAAAGAAGTGTTTTCGTGTGTCTGTCCGCAAAAGGTATAACATTTGTTATTGCTTACACATCCCATGTGTAATCTTCGCATGGACTCTTCTTTTGTATCATTATTTTAACATAATGACATTGACGTACTTCGATATCGGATGTCGTTTCATTTTATGCTATTCTGTATATGAAGTACAAATAATAAACGGATGAAACAGTGCATGACCTTCTGATCAAATAGAATATGGGAGTAATTTACTTGCAACTTTTTCATTAGTAATGAATGAACAGTTAAATACGAATATCAAAATAATATATCCATGGCAACGTCGATAAGGTCATGAATCAGAGGAGATTTTCACGCAAGTCTAATACATGTAGCCACGAGCGATTCATCTTCATAATTTAAATGGAGTAATCAATAGTTGAAACCAGTATTCACAAATGGCAAACGGTTTGAAAAATACCAGACGGGTCTTCATTCCATGATAACTTGTCATTGAAAAATTAGTGACTCACCAGGATATATAATCTTAAGATTGAAGAAGAAATCACTACATTTGTCATGAACCTGTCTCCATCTAAAATATTAACACATATCTATTCCGTTGGAAGACAAATAATATATGCAGTTTATAACGAAATCTTGCCAAGTGTATATGGAACCTGAAGATGGAGATCCTGAAAGCACATTGTTTGTCTTAGAATTGAGTTTTAATCTGCCTTTGACATATGCATCTAATTTGAATAAAATAAAATAAAATAAAAAAGCAAATGTGGAATGATTTTCTGTATGTTATATTGAGTTCATTGGCTTATGATTCCCGCCTAACCATATTGTTGAAGAGGCTATTAAAATTCATAGTCATTTTTTAAACATTTAATATACATGAAAGAGTATATTGGGTGTCAATATATACCAGTAATATAAATATTATAGTGTTCTTCCAAGAATAACAAATATAAATGACACCAGTAATAATTACAGCGCGAGGACGAACGATAATGTTCTTGAAGCTTTTTTTTAATCTAAAAAAAATGAAAATCTTTATTCTACTGTACATAAATAATTGTTGTTATCTTTCTCAATCGCATACACATTTGCCGAAGTTTCATTTTTAATGAATATTCATGTATATGTAAAGCAAGGTGTTTATTGTCCCGATTAAAGTCAGCGTTTAATTTTTTTATAATGATCTAAATGAACGACTGAATATATTTTTTTCATTACATACAAAAAGGCGAAGTTAACATTGTGTCAAACGTAATCATAATCCAAAAAACATTACATCCGACAGTGGGTGTGACCGTCAACAGGGGATGCTTACTCCTCCTAGACACCTGCTCCCACCTCTGGTTTCTCCTTGGAGAACGACCTTGGAGGACAGTCCTCTTTAAAATTAACTTATTTGTTTGCTATGATTAACATGTTTTTTCCAGCGTAACTTGTACGCGTGTAAAGTCACACTTACTCCTTATGTTCCGAGCACTCTGCGAGTACGCTGCTATCTGTGTTTCAATTTTTTTTTTTTTTATTCAAATATGAAATTTGCATTCCAAATGATTCTCGGTTGATTTCCTCTAATTTTTTTGTCGTTTCTCCTTATGTTTTTTATTTAATATTTTCCGCTTTCTTTTTTTTCCTGATTTGATTATGTTTTTTGTTTTATGTCATTTCCAAAATTGTTTATTTTTGAAGTACAAACATGTAGTAAATCATGATAAAGCATGGTTTTTTTCAGAAACTTTTAACTATTTTTTTGATTATATTTTTTTTGTGGATCATTTTTTTTTTTTTAAATATGGTCTTACCTGTATGTGTTTATTTGCCAATAAAAATATTATTCATAATTAAATTGATTTGTGAGATATTTTTTGTGACTTAATTTGAAACTGTTTTCTTCAAGTTCCCATTGAAATAAGTAAAACGAATAACTGTGGATGGACATATATTGTTTTTGATATCGATCTTTTTTTTTTTGGAATAGATAAAAGTTATTAGGTCTGGACATCTTTTTGTGTAGTGTTCTTGACATATACTTCGTTAGTTGTGAATTTAGTGCAGCGAAACTATATACGGACTGACAACCATACACGAGGTAAAAAGCTACACCTCTTACATCGAATACCTTTTCATAAAAGTATCTGAATTATCTAGTTATTATATTTCTAATTTATCTGCTGTATCTCCGCCTCTGAAGCCGATAATTCGTGATAACTATTTTGAAATATTTTTTTTTTTATGTAAAACACCATTCCTATGCGAGGGCATAACGTTAAATTTAGGCAATTAATAAAAAAACTATTCTCGGTATTTAATATGACGATTTAATTTTTATTTAATAATTGTACTCCTAATGACAAGACTGACTTCTACATAAAGATGAAAAGCGTGACGACTTCAAAATCTGCAATGGTCAAGCTTTCCTTTTGATCCCTCTGCTTATGGCGTGTATGTCTCCCAGTTGATTCAGTTTTGTTACTGGTTCCAGCTGATAAGCTAAGTAACAACAGTGCTTGGTTGTAAAAGTTACTATTATAATTGTCTTTTAAATGAACTAGGTTTACAGCTTCAACATCTGGGAATCCTACTTACACTCTAAGCAATTGTTCACAATAGATGAAAAATTCTTCAAAACACACTTCTGTTTAAATACTTTCATATATCTTCCGAAGAAAATCAGGGACACTTTATAAATTACCATATCCTTTATGGTTCCGAAATTGCATAAAACCCTTACAACACAAAGACACAGTCGTTGCTCCAGTAAAGTGCTCTACCAAGCTCTTCTTTACTTTGACTAATACTACTAAAATCAGCTATCAAAGAATCTCTTCATTAGGATGTTCCAACTACATATTTCCTGAAGTGTGGTCAGATCAGATGTGGATCTTAAAAGATCTCTAAAGAGCTTTTGGATTACGCTAAACTCACAAGAATTCAAAAATGACTGCATCAAAAACGTATGATTTCTCCACACTTTGCAACAATCGATTCTCACGATAATTTAAAATATAGGCTTTTTTAAATATAGATAATTGGCTTTTTAAACAAAAACGGCAACCCGAAAAAAAAAAATGAAAAAAAAATACGATTTCTAGTCTTGGAAACAAGATACCATAATTGGTTAGAAAACAATCTGATGCCCACACAAGTACTCTGAAGTAGATAATTAAGAGCATGCTTTGGGTTCTTATGTATAATCTTTTGTAGTCTTTTGGAGACCAGAATGTCTTCCAACAACTCCGTTGGTTTCCTATGGGGCCTAATTGGTCCCCTATTGCAGACTTATTTCTATATGTTCATAATGAAGCAGAATGGTGTACAAAACTGTTACGGGACTAAAAAAAAAAAAAAAACTTGCCCTGTCAGTTCAACCTTACATATAGGTAGGATTAGATATGTGCTAATCAATTAGCAATAAATAAATTTCAACAAATTATGCCACGATTTGATATAGTCCTGACGCAACTCTATATAAGGGACAGACCGAAGACCCTGACATTACTTCTTCATTATTTGATATTTTGCTTAACTGATTTTAAAAGGCTGACTGACAACACATTCTTGATAAGCGTGATGATTTTTAACTTTGCAATCGTCTAACTTTCCTTTTCTGATGTAGTAATGTACCACTATCACCCGCTAATTGGTGTGGTTGTATAGTCCCAGTTGATTAAGATACGCCAAGAACATTCCTGTGCGTATGAAGGACTTTTTAAAAGCGAGCTGATTTGCGTCATACCCTTGTTTAGACGACATTATCCTACTAGATTTTGACTACGGGTCATGCCCTTTACTTTTATTTCGACTAAGGGTTCGCGATACTGCATGTGACCGGTCCAGCAGGAGGATGTTTTACTATTCTCATGAACTGACATCTGTCTTCCGCTTTTGTCGGAGGTCGTATTGTCTTACTGGTCGCATTTGCATGGTTTTTTTTATGATTTACGTTTTATCGCGATGTTAACTTCCTCTCATTTCGTATTTCAAAGCGAGGCCAAACTACTAACCAAGAAAAATATGTTGCGGATTTATACGATTTCGTCTATCCTGGGGATCCTGGGTTAGAATAGGTCATCAGCATTCCCCCTTGCGTGTCCGAAGGAAGGCGCTGAATGGGCGCGTGTCATTCGGATGATACGGAAAAAAACCGAGGTCCCGTGGCACAGCAGGTGTGGCACGATAAAGAGCCCTCCCTGCTCAATAGGCCCTGAGTGCCGAGCATAGGCCTAAATTTTGCAGCCTTCACCGGTAATGGTGCGTCCTTCCATATGATGAAATATTCTCGGTGGGACGGTAAAACAATAAATTTCAAATTATTACGTTTAGAAGTCAATCATTTTGCAATTTACGGTCACTAATAATGACCCTTGTTTGCGATTACATAGTATCACTAAGTCATTGCTAACTGGATTTGTTTCATGCTCTTTGTTTTAGACGTTAATTTCCCTACTGAGTTTGACCATTTGTGACTACGGGTAATCCCGTTTACTGTTTATTTCTGACTTACGGGCCTCATGGTTGGGTGTGTATCGATCAGCAGGGAATGCCTACTCCTCTAGGGCACTGACCCCCTCGCTTTTGTTTGAATGGTCTGTGTTTGCCCTACACCTTGATTTTGTTAATGTTTTTGGGAACTATGATTTCGCTGTAAAGACTTCACCAATTTATAATTATTATTGGATATCCAAATCAACTTTGCTGTGTAAGTGCTAAATTCTATATTTACATTATATCGAAATCGATTCATGTGCTGAACGTTTAGAAATGTTTGTAAGAATAACGTTTAGAATATTGTAGATTGGAAACTACGATGAGGAAGAGTCCTTTAGTAATTCGATTAAAATACGTACTGCTTCTTATGTACCTTTGATATGCATGAGTAGCGACTAACCATAGTTTTTTTGCCCTGAAAAAGTATTAGTTTGTTAATCATCTGTTCTTTCAATGTGATGTAGCTCCTGACAAGGGTGCTGATCTTGAATGAAGATGGACGAGAGTATTGATTTTAATTTGTATATATTCACGGAATGGTGGTGATCCATACACTGTTAATTCACACTGGTGCTGAAACGAAAATACCATTCTCCCATTTGGCAGATTTTGACGAAAAATTAACCGAGTGCAAAGAACAATTTTTGGAATGGCGATATACAGGCGGAAGACATTAACTTGACGAAAAATCTGGGAGGAGTTTGTCAGATACTGGGCGTTCTCAATCATCCCACCAACATCCAAGGGGGCAGAATCATCTGATAAACTACTGCAGGAACCCGGATAATGACCAACACCTTGTGTTATACCACAGAGTTCCAATATACGACTTGAATTGTGCGATTATTTCCATATGTGTGGTAAATATTTTATGTTCATCTCACGATATAAGGTCAAATTAAGCTTTTCTAATCATTTATTGTTCGATCGTCAACTTTACTGTTTAGCTTTCTCCTACCAGAATTCACTCAGCTCTATTAACCGAATACATAAACATCCCATAATCTTCACGGATTTTCATTGGTTTTTTTTATTTATTTATCAACGTTTTTTATCAATCGATCAACCTCTTGTCATAATAATCATAACATGTTAACTTTATTTACACCCCCCTTCTCCAATTGTCTTTTTAAATAATATAAGGTATACAACATTTTAAACCTAAATCTCAAACATGTTATCATGAAGTTCCGAGTGAAAGGCAATACGACCTCCGAAAATGCCGAAGGCAGGAACCATTGTGCCAATGAAAGGAATATAGCATCCCCTGCCGACCCAGTTCACACTTGCCATGATCATGTAGTCGAATTCAAAGTAAACAAGATTTTCCCCGACGCCATATCAGTAACGAAAAATGACAGTCCTAAAAAGGGGTGGAAAAACAAATCAGTCAACAAATGACTGAAAGAGAATTGTAATGCGTAAACAAGGTCTTTATAGCCGACTGTAGATTTGCGAATGATGACTATATAATTGAGATTCGTTTTAAAACCCATGCATACATCAACTTTCTTTGTTAGTAGTGACCTCGCCTTAATAAGCGTCCCTCAATACACGTTACATACTATTGCGTTAGTCGATGAACTGAGGACATTACACAACCATATAGAGGTGATAAGTGGTACATTTGCTACCATAGGAAAGAGTAACAGTGGCGATTGCAAAAGTAAAAGAAATCTTCCACTTATCATATAATGTAGTCTGTTAATTATGCCATTACACCAATCATTAAGTAAATACATCAACTATGAAGCAGGTATTCAGATCTGTGATGTCCTTTCTTTCTGTTTAGTTCGTTAGGGCTATATCACTGTTCCTTGATCTTTGCGTTACTCAAATCTGACATAATTTCGTATAATAAATTTATCATATTTGTTGATCTCCATAAGACAGCACGTATAGTCTATATTATTGGGAATGCACAGTTTTTTCTTACCTCGTACATGTTAACAGTTTAGAACCATTCCGCCTTGCGTGTGAAAAATATAAATGTTGTCAATAAAGCGGTGCACAAATGCCAATGGTATAACAGCAGATTGTTGGAAGAACAATATTTCCAAAAGACTATCGAAAAATATAATCTATCAACGGTAACCCAAATACTCTTAGTATCTGCTTCTGAATATTTGTGTGGCAATGCAAGATGTGTAAACTAAATGTGAACTGATACCGTATAACGGTTTTCTGGCGATATTATCTAATTTTCGCTTTTATTTGCGAGTTATTTTTTTGAGATCCGCAAAAAATTGAAATACGCATAAAATTTACTAACAACCTGTTTCATTATTTGAATTTCTCTGGATAATACCTATAGAATCGCAAACAAAAGGCCCGCAAAGTAAAAATAGCATTGTGTTTTGGGACAGATTCGCAACAATTTGGTGATACGCAAAACCAACCCGTATACGGTATGTAAGTCTTGTTTCCAACGAACCAGAAACCTTATTTTCGGGTGCCTTTTCTGTTCAATCAAGAATTATCTATTATCTGAAAAAGTGTGCATTTCACATTGAAATTGTCAGGAAATTTTAGTAATGAAGGTATTGGAAAACCAATACGTTTGATCTCGCTGTACTTGAAATTGTTCTAAAATTTTATTAGAGTGTTTTGATGAATCCCATATGTTATTTGAACACAACTTCGGAATATGTAGTGGGACGTGTAACTGATATTCGAACTCTTTAACAGATGTTATCATTGGTTAGTAGCAAGGGAATGCTTGGTAGAGCACTTACCAGGAATCAATGTATGTATCTTCTGTGAGGATATTTAAGCAATTTCGGGAAAATCCAGAACATATGGGTAAAGGAAATTGATCCTGATATTCAGAATATGAAAGTATTCAAAATAAGAAATAGTATTTTGTTGAATTTCAATTTAGTTCAGATTGCTAGGATCTCCTGAGTTTAGTGAGATTCTCCAGATATGAATATATCATAAAACGGCGAAGTAACATCGTGCCAAACGCAATCATTAATCCAAAATATCTAAAGATCGAAGTATAGGAGCAACACAGACCTCCGACCAAATGTATGATCAGGTTTGCCCATGGAGGAGTAAAGCATTCCTCTGCTGACGCGGTACACCGGTTCTTAAGTAAATTCTAGTTCATTTAAAAGCAAAGTCTATAGGTATTTTAAACAAAGCAAATGTTGTTGCTTGCTTTTATTAGCTGGAAACAGTACAAAAGCTGTTGTGGAGTCTATTACTTTATCTTTACACTTCAGCTTTTTTGAGATACAGAAAATAAACTTGTATGCATTTACACCCTAAATAGTGAATGACGGGATTTTTAATAGATTTTTGAAAATAGTTTGTTGATCATTCAGGACAAAGTGTCAAGCTGTCCTCTCCTCAGATTGTATCTAATGTCTCGCGTGTTCTGTTCAAAATAATTCATTATATTTATGATTTTTGCCGTCATTTGAATGTGCGAGTTCACGAAAATTGTGAAACTTTTACAAAAAGGGACTTAAAATGCTCATTGAACTAAACCCCTGTTACTTTATTTTTTGCAGTCACCCCTTGTCATATAAACATCCTGTTTTCCCGTGTTTTACATTGCACCCTAGTCGTGTAAATATAATACTGTTTTACCCTATTGCATACACAACCTGCCTTCCGATGTGGAACATTATCCTCGTTTACCCAATTTTATAGTAACACCCATGTGTCAGATGACATAAGATTTCCGTTACTTGTTCTTACAGTCACACCCTTGTTCAGGTAAGTACAAGAATAGGCAAAGGTAACATCGGTGTTAGCAATCGTAATCATAATCCAAAAAATATACATTACAAAATCGTGTTGGGTCAACACAGACCTCCCGACTAAAGCTCGAAGGCTAGGATAAGGGCCATGGGAGGAGTAGCATCCTCTGCTGACCGGTCACACCCGCCCGTGACCCTCGAGTCGAAAATAAAGTAAACGAGATTACCCGAGTCCAAATCTAGTAAAGAAGAATGACAGTCCTAAACAAAATGGTATGAAACAATCATGTCAACTATGACTAGTGATACTTGTGTAATCGCCAAACCAGGTCATTATAGCCGACCGGTAGAACTTGCGAAATGAATGACTTTAACGAGATTCCGTTATACCCTGCCAACTTCAACCTTTTTTGTTAGTAGTTGGTCCTCGCTTTTTAAAAATCCGCATTATCGCATTAGCATGGTTCTTGCGTATCGAATCAAAACTGCCGAGATATAACACTACCATTTGTTACTTATTCGGCCAACCCCGTTTTTTCGATATAAACATATAATCTCGTTACTTATGTTTACAAGTGACGCCACAACTAGAACCTAACAAATTCAGGATCCTACAGGAATATCTAGTTTTGGGAAACAAAATTGTTTCATAAAAACTGGAATCATATTTGCCAAGAGATGGGACAGTCAGCCGCATTGCGCACTGCGTATCCTCACCTTGCTGACTCAGGATACACACTGTCAAATATCGGATGTGAGGGGGCCCCCTGGTGTTAATCCTGTGAACCCCAACATACGTTGGAGTAACTGCATTATATACCTCATCGCCTAGAAACTTATCACTTTCCCATACCATTTATTCTTGTTTGTATATAAACATTCGCCGTCGAGCGTGCAACACTCCCGTGACTCAAATAAATAGATATTTCACGATTACAGTAAGACTAATTGATCTGTTTTCTCTAACCGTGTACACGATGCCGCACGTAGGTCATGGGTTCATGGAGTAATTACTCTCCTTCTCTCCTCTCTCTCTCCTCGTTTCTCTCTCTCATCTCTCTCTTCTCTCTCCTTTTCTTCCTCTCTGGTAAAGGTTAAAGTAACGTACAGCGTCAATCTCAGTAAATCCAAAGAATACGAATACAAAAACAAAAGTTGGGCAAACCGGACCGG
>CAJDSM010011912.1:5000-12754 GCA_903981925.1 Ostrea lurida | reverse complement strand
CGCACACGAAAATACGAATTTCTAGTCGTTGGGAAACAAGATACATATTTGTTAGAAAACAATCTGATTGCCCACACAAGTACTCTGAAGTAGATATTAAGAGCATGCTTGGGTTCTTATGTATAAATTTTTGTAGTCTTTGGAGACCATGTCTTCCAACAATCCGTTGGTATTCCATGGGCACTAATGTGCCCCCCTTATTGGCAGACTTATTTCTATATTCATATGAAGCAGAATGTGTACAAAACTGTTACGGGATTAAAAAAAAAAAAAACTTGCCCTGTCATTCAACCTTACATATAGGTAGATAGATAATGTGCTATCAATTAGCAATAAATAAATTTCACAATTATGCCGATTTGATATATCCTGACGAACTCTATATAAGGACAACCGAAGACCCTGACATATCTGCTTCATATTTGGATATTTTGCTTAACATTGATTTAAAAGGCTGACTGACAACTACATTACTTGATAAGCGTGATGATTTTAACTTTGCAATCGTCAACTTTCCTTTTCTATGTAGTAATGTACCACTATCACCCGCTAATGGTGTGTGTATATCCCAGTTGATAAGATACGCAAGAACATCCTGTGCGTATGAGACTTTTTAAAGCGAGCTGATTTGCGTCATACCCTTTGTTAGACTGACATTATCCTACTAGATTTGACTACGGGTAATCCCTTTTACTTTATTTCGACTAAGGGTTCGCGACGCATGTGACCGGTCAGCAGAGGATGTTTACTATTCCATGACACCTGATCCTGTCTTCGCTTTTGTCGGAGGTCGTATTGTCTTACTGTCGATTTTGCATGGGTTTTTTTATGATTACGTTTATCGCGATGTTAACTTCCTCTATTTGTATTTAAAGCGAGGCCAACTACTAACCAAAAAAAAATGTTGCGGATTATAACGAATTTCGTTCTACCCGTGGGGGATCCGGGTTAGAATAGGTCCTCAGCATCCCCTTGCGTGTCGTAAGAGGCGACTGAATGGGGCGGTCATTCGGATGAGCCGGAAAAACCGAGGTCCCGTGTCACAGCAGGTGTGGCACGATAAAGATCCCTCCCTGCTCAAAGGCCCTGAGTGCCGAGCATAGGCCTAAATTTTGCAGCCTTCACCGGTAATGGTGCGTCTCCATATGAGTGAAATATTCTCGGTGGGACGTAAAACAATAAATTATCAATTATTATCGTTTAAAGTCATCATTTTGCAAATTCTACGGTCACTATAATGACCTTGTTTGCGATTACAAAGTATCACTAAGTCATATGCTAACTGATTTGTTTCATGCTCTTTGTTAGACGTTAATTTTCCTACTAGATTTGACATTTGACTACGGGTAATCCCGTTTACTTTATTTCGACTACGGCTCATGGTGGGTGTGATCGATCAGCAGAGGATGCTTACTCCTCTAGGGCACCTGATCCCCCCATCGCTTTTGTCGAAGGTCTGTGTTGCCCTACACTTGATTTTGTTTATATGTTTTTGGGACTATGATTTCGTTAACGACTTCACCAATTTATATATTATTGATACCAAATCAACTTTGCTGTGTAATGCCTAAATTCTAATTTACATTATATCGAAATCGATTATGTTGCTAACGTTTAGATGTTGTAGATAACGTTTAGATATTGTAGATTGAAACATACGATGAGGAAGTCCTTTAGTAATTCGAGTTAAAATACGTACTGCTCCTTAGTACCTTTGAATGCATGAGTAGCGACTAACCAAGTTTTTTTCTGAAAAAGTAATTATTGTTAACATTCTCGTTCTTTTTGTTTAAAAAGCAATTATCTATAATTTAAAAAAGCCTATATTTTAAATTATCGTGAGGAATCGTTGTGCAAAGTGTGGAGAAATCATACGTTTTGATGCAGTCATTTTTTGAAAATTCTTGTGATTTTAGGTTATCCAAAAGCTCTTTAGAGGTTTTAAGAAACCACATTTGATTGACACCACATCAGGAATAAGTAGTGGAACAGTACCTATGAAGAGATTCGTTGATAGCTGTTAGTAGTTTAGTCAAAAGTAGAGAAAGAGGCTTGGTAGAGCACTTACTGGAGCCAACGATGTTTCTTTGTATGTAAGGGTCTTTATGCACTTTCGGAATCCAATAAAGGTATGGTAATTCAAAGTGATCCTGATTCTTCGGAATATTGAAAGTATTTAAAACAGAAAGGTGATTTTGAAGAATTTCATCTTTTGTGAAATTGCTTAGAGTGTAAGTAGGATTCCCAGATGTTGAAGTAAACCCTAGTTCATTTAAAAGACAATTATAATAGTAACTTTTACAAACAAAGACACTGTTGTTACTAGCTTTATCAGCTGGAACCAGTACAAAACTGAATCAACTGGGAGACATACACGCCATAAGCAGGGGATAAAAGGAAAGTTGACCATTGCAATTTTGAAGTCGTCACGCTTGTCATCTTATGTAGAAGTCAGTCTGTCATTAGAGTCAATATTAAATAAAATATCTAATCGATCATATTAAATACGAGAATAGTTTTTTATTATGCTAAATTAACGTATGCCCTCGCATGGAATGTTGTTTTACATAAAAAAAATATTTCCAAATAGTTATCACGAATTATCGGCTCAGGCGGAGATATCAGCAGATAATTAGAAATATAATAACTAGATAATTAGTACTTTATGAAAAGTATTCCGATGTGAAGAGGTGTAGTTTTTATCCTCGTGTATGTTTGTTCAGTCCGTATATATTCGCCTGCACTAAATGTTCACACAACTAACGGTATATGTCCGCCTACACAAAATGTCCGCCTATCTTTTTCTTCAAAGTGTCACTATATGTCCATCCACAGTTTTCTTTATTATTTCATGGCTGGTTTTCAAAATTAGTCACAATATCTCAATCAATTTAAATTTGAAATATATTTGTTTTGTGCAAAATAAACACTACGGTAAGACCATTTTAAAAAAAATGATCCACAAAATTATCAAAAAATGTAAAATGCTTTGAAAACATGCTTTTTATGAATTTACTACATGTGTACTTCAAATAACAATTTGAAAATGATAAACAAACTATAATCGGGAGGGTATAATAAAACATCGGGCGCATTGGGAATCAAACGAGAATAATTTGTGTGCTATATTTTGTTTGAACACGATAAGCAGGTACTCGACAGGTGTCGGATAGGGTGTGTGTACTACACGGTACAGGTACGCTGGAAAACATGTTTAGCGAAATAATTTTTTGAGGATGTCCCTCCAATGAGTACAGGTGATGTCATTTATTGACCAAAGAAATAGCATTAACCTACATCGATCACGGGTGTAATTTTGAAAAATAAAACACCAAAAGATCATTTCGCTGACCGCATTTGTTCAAGAGAAAGAGGTGGTTAGTAAGCAGAAATATGGCTGATAATGTTAATTATATTGGTCTTCTGGGCAACTGATCACACCCTTGGAATATCCATGGCTCTGCCTTGCCTCTTTATTAATTTAGCATCAATTATTGAATATGGAGGATCGTGACCGGGTGACGTGATTCCTAGGAGTGCTCACTCCATTTAGTCACCTGACCTCATCTCTTGTCCATGTTCGTGTAAAACTTACTTTGTATTTCATAAAGAATTAATGAGATTGATCACTTTTCTTTATCTTAACCATTTCGTATACAATATTAATGACTGTTCATCCTTACATGTCGGTTTTTATGAAATTGAAATTACATAATTGCCAAACCTGGATCGGTTGAAATGTAATATAACCATCCATTTTCATTCGCATCCATCTCTGTTGGGGGGTATTGGTGTAGTCGACAGTTCTTCTGTTTTGCGTTAAACCCAAAAAAAGGAAAACGTCCACCACACATAGAAGAACACACACCGAGGGATTCCGAATGGTACTCTCCTAGAAGACCTGTGTTAGACACTTTGTCTTTATATTTCGGGTCCATTCTATAAAAGTTCGATATTTGTGCGTTTGACAAATTGGAGAATATAAGTAACAAAAATAACTTGAGAACATATCTTGGCATAATAAGTCCTATAAGTGGTTAAACTTTTAATGTTAGTTTCCAGATCCTAGTGCAAACCCTAAATGCCTGGACAACGCCTAAATAAACAGTCAGCCTGTAACTCGAATGATATTATACTTCTAAGTTCCGTCATTTCTATCTACTATAATTTGCAGAAATGTTCAAGTTTAATTGATGACGTGAAGGTATCTTCATAAAAAATGCATAAATGTTCGTGTTTTTGTAAATCTGTTAGAAGTGTTTATTCGAACAAAAATCGAAATTTAACTTGTTTGATTCTTATTGGTTTCAATATTTTATATAAGTGTTCTCCTCTGGGAGTTTCGTACATTAGCACTTGAAAGATATCAGGTAATGACTTATTATCAAGGTAGAGACTGTTGATTCTTAAATATTCACAAAGCACGAAAAAGTGGGAATAACGAACAAATTATATCCACAAGTCAAAAAACGGAATAGAAATTAAGACTTGGGCAAACACTGATTCTCGGGTTTACAAAAGGTGAGATCAGGTAATTAATTTTAAACAGGTTTATCGGTATGCTCCGTAATCAGAATCAATTAATGACATAATGGGTTTATTGATGGTTGAATTTCGATAAAAAAAGCGAAGCTAACATCGTGTTCAACGTAATCATAATAAAAAAAAATCGAGAAAAAAAATCGAGTGTAGGGCGACACAGACCTCCGACTAAAGCGAAGGCAGTATCAGGTGCCATGGAGGAGTAAGCATCCTCTGCTGACCGGTCACACCTGCCGCGAGCCCGTAGTCGAAATAAAGATTACCCGTAGTAAAATCTAGTCGGAAAATGACAGTCTAACAAAGGGTATGAAATAAATCAGTAAAGATATATGTATGACTTAGTGATACTTAGTAATTGCAAACAAGGTCATTATAGCGACCGCAGAATTTGCGAAATGATCACTTTAAACGAGATTCGTTATAACCCTGCAGCTTCAACTGTATAGTTAGTAGTTAACCTCACTTCAAGAGTGGTTAGATCAAGTGGTTAGAATGGACCTCGTAGAGAACACCCTTTCTGTTGATCCTTGCAAAGCTCGATAATTTAAGTATGTATACGTTATATCTTTTCTCTGTTTCTGTAGTTTATTTTGAATGGCAGATTACATAGGTTATATAGGCTATTTTTTTTTTAATTTAGTTTCCTTTTCCGTGCAAAAATGTAAAAAAGAAAAATCGGGTTGTTTCATCATTCGGACCACGTCATACTTTTATATGTGATGTGGTTCATTAAGCAGTACAATCTCTCATGCTCTCTCCTCTCTCACTCTTCTCTCTCTCTCTCTCTCTCTACTTCATCGTCTCTCTCTCTCTCTTCTCTCTCTCCTTCTCTCTCTCTCTCTCTCTCTTAAAATAAGACTGCATGATGTATGCATGTGTTTTTATCTGCATAATACTTTGTAAATCAACAACCAAACTGTATATTGGGGTTTATAATCCATAAACTACTATAAATCACCTGAGATTGTTCCTTGACATCATTGCAAAAAATACCATTAATTTTTTTAAATGCTGGCATTAATCAGGATAATAAAAACTCTGCCAAACCAACATGCTCACTAGAGAATGAAACTTTTAAAAGATGGAAGGAATCATTCTATCCGGTAGAGTTGAGATTTTCATTTTTTTTCAAATAAATAAAATCGTACGTGATATTCTCTTTTGTTCTTGCGTTCTAATAGTTACCGCAATTGTTTCCCCTGATTTATATTTGTTGTTATCACATTTGATTCAAGAGAGTGGACACCCTAATGTCGTAATGTAAAGGCAAAGATAACGAACAGTGATCAATCTCGCAAGTCCTAAATATAATACAAAAATAAGAGTTGGGCAATCACGGAGCCCTGGACACACCAGAGGTGGGATCATGTGCCTAGGAAGAGTAAGCATCCCCTGTTTCATCCAAATATTAATTTTCAATAATCTTTTCGGGTATATTAATTATAAATATATTAGATATTAATACCCTCTTCATTAATATGAGACCCAATTCCTCTGGAGTCCAGACAAGTCCAAAATAGTATAGTTGAGTTGGTAGCAAGGGAAACCGAATAAGCGGATCAAAAAGTATGCATAGAGATGCATAACGCCTGCAATGATGAGAAATATTCAAAAGTCATACAATTTCCATGCAACAAACATATCTATAAATAGAAGAATTTTCTGTGTGCAATGTTAACGCTATTCAAGATATCGCAACCAATATTGATCAAGACAAGTAAATAGTGGAGATCATGTCTAACAACAATCTTGGTAATTCAATGAACATAATTCATTCTACTTTATTAGTTGGCTTATTTTTATATTCCTACGAGGTAAACTTTATTAAAGAAATCGAAAACAAAAAGTCTGCTTTGACTTCCAACGAGAAATTTAGATATAGATTATCTCCCTCAAGAATACCTCCGATCCGTCGAAGTATTTGACTCCAGTCTTTGACACTACATTATTCACTTTTATAAAGTTTTACTTTCATGTTTCGGATTTCTAACATTTCGGTTTGAGCATCACTGAAACGATCATAATATCGTTCAATTTCATTTCACGTGATCACCTAGCGCCGGTTCTCATTGGTTAAAACACCTTTTAAGAATTGAGGTGATTTTTCGATCAACGTACCTGAACAACAGGTAAAATCTAATGAACATTATTTTGTTGTTATAATATAAAATTAAATGATAAGAAATAAATCTTATATTTTCTAGGGTGATATGCCGGTTATCACCAAGATGCGCTTGGCGCATTGATGAGTTTTACCGTATAAAATTCGGTGATACCTGCATCACCCGCAAAAATACAAGATTAATTTCTTATTTGTCAAAATGCGCATATGGTGCATCAAAATTAGAAACGTATATGATTTATAAATATCAACAATGTTTTTCAATTAACAATATTCATGCCCATACATATGCCGATTCATCATAACAAAGTGAACTCATTCTTAAGGCAATTCTTCTACATCTGTTTTTGCACCTCGATATTTTATCAAGCATAGACTAACAACACAGTGTTAGGTGAGTTCGGGATCTCTATCGCCAGCTTCCATATCTATGTAGTAAGATTTCGTTATCAGCTGCATATGTTATTTGTTTCTCCAATGAATAGATATATATGAACGTGATTCTGTTATAGGTAGAGAAAGCGAGTGACATCTTGTTCAAAGTCAGAACTAAATGACCAAGGAATGTATTAATTATATGTTGAAGAAACACTATCGAGTGATAGAGTGCCGTCTGGTATGTTTCAAAACAACCATTCTACCATTTTTACATGCTGAATTTAAGTACGGATTACTCCATTTCAATGATGAGGATTACTTTATCATGGCTATTAGACTCGCGTGAAAGATTCTTGCCATCTATGAACTGATCGACCGTCACCATAGATATATTATTTTGATATATATTTCATAGTATTGCTATATCATTTAATTTCATTTTCAGTGATTACCTAGCACCGATTTCCATTGTTTAAAAAAACCCCAGAAATTGACAATCAACAAATTAAAGTCTAATGAATAATATTTTCTTGGTGTGATATAATAAAAAATCGTATTTTTGTCCCGGTGATGTGATGTCATAGTTATCACCAAGATTTTAAAAAGCGTTTTGCGCAGTTTTAACCTCCAAAATTCGGTGATACCTGAATTACCCCAAAAATTTAAGATCCATTTCTTATTCATCTGCCCTTTATGTACTAATGAAGTACTG
>CAJDSM010011911.1:26023-40962 GCA_903981925.1 Ostrea lurida | reverse complement strand
ATATATATATATATATATATATGTATATACTACAAATTAGGAAGGATCTTTGGTACATACTCTGAAAATATTCTCCTCAAAACAGCATACTGAATTTTTTGTAATTGTTGTAGTCTTCACAACATTGCTTATACTTAGTGGTAGCAACTTTGCTATTTTGCAATGCAAACAGATTCCCTATCCTGTTGTTCCGTTTAAACCTGAAAAGCGTTTACGTAGGTACTAAATGTTATTTCACAATGACTCCGCAGTCGAAACATGACGGGTGTTTCGGACATGACCGTAAATAGTAAAAGCAACATGACAATTGACTGTTCGAGTTTTATATCCGCCTAATCGGATATTCGGGGCATGTAGTGGCTGTCTGTCAAACACTGTAATCTTGAACATAACTTTCACAGGTCTTTCGTACGACAAAGCTTACTTTTTGATATATTTTTCAACCTTATGAAAGCGACTATCCGTTCCAAAAAACTTAAATTTCGTCAAATACTGTTGAATGATTGGTGACAAGGTATGCATATACCATACGTATAATTCTTGTAAGAATATCTTTCCTCTAGTAAAAAGAATAAAATTGCTACCATCATTGCTTCACAAACACAACTCATTTTGATATAGAAGGTGTAATTATCTCCGTAGAGCATTAAGTACGAGCTTGGTAATTGTAAGAATTCTTTTTGGGTTTTTTAAATTTGATGAGGGTGCTTATTGTACATATACAATATTTTGTAGCTTGGGATAAATTAATCGGTGGTAACAATGCTCTTCATTTTGTGATTTCTGACGAGAGCGCTAATCTTGATTGTCAAATTTGACGAAAGTGATGATTTTAATTGTATAGTTCAAAAATGATGCTGACCAAAATACCACTCTTTGTTTTGCAGATTATGAAGATATGTCTGAGTGCAAACGATCAATTATGGGATGGGACTACAGAGGGAACATGAGCGTGACGAAATCTGGGAGGACTTGCCAGGAGTGGGCGTCTCAATCGCCTCACTCCCACACCAAAGGAACAAAACTGCTGAAAAATCACTGTAGGAACCCCGATGAGGAACTATCACCTTGGTGTTACACAACAGACCCAGATAAACGATATGAGTGGTGTGATATTCCATTATGTGGTATATATTGAATTAATTTCATACAAAAAGGCGAAGTTAACATTGTGTCAAACGTAATCATAATCCAAAAAACACATACAAAATCGAGTGTAGGGCAACACGGACCTCCGACAAAAGCGAAGCTAAATGAGCTTAAAATGACATATATGTATCTACTTCTTCTACAGAATCGCTGCGCCACTTTGTACCAATATTGTCATCAACTTTATTCAATAAATTTAATTTAAAACTGTTCAAATGGATGTTTGTAATCCTTTCAAAGAGAAAATGATAAAACAAAAGGTGGGATGATGGAATCAATTAAAACTTCTAAAAAGACTAAAACAAAAAATAAGGAAAAAACCCAGAAGCTTTCCGAAAATATTTATTAGCAAAGTAAATTTAAAATAGTCTAATTCCTAACCCAAAGGTAAATAAAGGTCCTGTTATAGAAATTAAATTGATTTATCTACGAAGATGTGTTAATATTTTTTTAACACGAAAAGCAGGACGATTATGTCAATTTAATATGCAAGCATCTCCAAGGAGTACATATTTCAAGTTCCTTCAAATATTATTTCATCGGGGCCAAGGTGAGGCAAGAACAAATGAAAAAAGCTTTATAGGATGATATATCAGGGGGATGGCGGGTATCTTTTTTCAGGAGTAATAAGAGCATAATTAGTATTGTAAGTTTCGCCAGAAAATGCACATTAAGAAATTTCCAATGGCGGTCAACAGTCAAAACAATCAAAATGTTCAATGACGGTCTCGAGGTCAGGATAGTGCTCTAATAAGGAATCAAAGTTTTAAGTGTGACAATATTCTAAAAAAAGAATCAAAACACATCTTTCTCATTAATCAGATGGCTGTATTTACTGTTTGGAATGTATCCTTGGGTAATGTAAATTTCAATATATTCTATATATTACTGTGACGGGCAGGTTGTAGCCACAAAAGAGTATCACATTCGTACGCGGTGATATATGGAAATTATTTATGCTCTTGACACGTCTTTAAATACGTCTGCACAACTGGGCTTCGTTTCTGCACTATTAATCATGTGCTATAAACTGGAGAACACAATGTTATACAGTACTAAACGTAAATATAATCTCAAAAAACATAGAAACAAAGTCGAATGTAGGGCAACACGGACCTTCGACAAAATCAAGATAAGAAAGAGGAACAACCATCCTCTGCTGACCGGTCACACCCGCCGCGAGCCCTTAGTCTAAGTAAACATATGATCCTTCTACTCATTCGACCACAATCTTTTGCGCTTCATTTTTCCGCCCTTCAAATTTTAATTGCATGTTTCGGCTTTGCAACGTCTCGCTTTGAGCATCACTGAAGAAATACAATCTATCGAAATGCCCTAATGGTGCATCAACATATTTATTATTATGATACGCATTATTGACCTTTTTTGTTATGTTGTCCCTTCTCCTATAACCTTATGTTTAGTTTTGATGCGTTCATCTATGGTCACAATCATTAAGGTATATTCATTCACCATCTGTAAAATCAAATTTCATTTGTACTTTACAATCAACCCGTATGATGTAAATGTAATATCGTTACTTGTCTCTACATTTATCTACCAGAATATGAATATAACTCCGATATTATTTTTACAGTCACCCCGATACTAGAGTGTCTAACTCACCAGGATCCTACAGGCATATACTATTTTGGGACACAGAATGTTACGGATACTGGAGATCTGTGCCAGAGATGGGATAGTCAAACCCCGCATGATCACTATCACCGTCGTCTCGCTGACGAGGGTAACTACTGTCGAAATCCGGAAAACTACAACGTCCCCTGGTGTTACACCGTCAACCCCGACAAACGTTGGGGTAAATGCAGTATACCTCGTTGCTAAAACTCGTCATTTTCCACAACATTTGGTTGTTTTTATAAATATATTATAACTATCTTACTAGATTTGACGACGGGTAACCCCGTTTACTTTGTTTCGACTACGGGTTCACGGCGGGTGTGACCGGTAAACAGAAGATGATTACTCCTCCATAGCACCCGATCCTGCCTTTGCTTTTCTCGGAGGTCCGTGATGCCCTACACTCGATTTTGTATATATGCTTTTTGGACTATGATTACGTTTAACACATTGTTTACTTCGCCATTTTATATGTACAAGTTTTATTCGTATGTACTGACCATTTCAATTCTACATATAATGCAATTTTATAAGTTTCAAACCAAAAGCAAATTAAGAGTTTGGTAAAGACGAAGCCCTTCCTTGTCGAATTGAAAGGCATAAACCACCCCTGCGGGTGTGTATGCAGTGATGTTTTATAAATATGGGAGGCTGATTCTGAAGCTGAAATCAATGGTTTCTCATAAACTTGAAATGTTTCTTTGTCTATATTCAATACAATATCTAAGTATGAAACAGATGTGGAAGACTTTGTGATGCTTTTTTAATATATTCAGTTGATTGCATCAAACTATTATATGAATGAAAATTATTATCGATGAATAAAACATAATAGATGTATCTTAATGTGGAGTTAAAAGCTAAAGATAGATATTTTTAATTTTCCTGTATTAACTTTTAATAGATTCTAAATATAAGATCATATAAAGCGGTTGAGCTAAAGGAGCGAATTCCGTACACCTGGAAATTTTCACAGAAGGTTGTAAGACCTGGTTGCCTCAGACTATGAAGATACTGGAATATGATTACTGGAAAAAAAAAACACCCTTACGTGGAAAATATCACTTTTTCTGATCTAAATTGGTTCTGATAAAGAATTGCCTCCCCTTTCTGTTGATATATAACATTCCACTACATTCCAATGATAATGATATTAAACATCCACATCAAACATTGACGTCATGATTTTCATGAAATTTACTTTGTATTTTTAGCTACGTTTCGTGACAAATTTGAGCGTTAACAAAATACATGTACTGAACATTCCTGCGGTTCCGGATTATAATAGGTCCTCAGTACCCCTTTCTTGTCATAAGAGGCGACTGAATGGAGCGGTCCTTTGGATAAGACCGCAAAAATATGACACCCTGTGCCACTGCAGATCTGTGTGGCATGATAAATTTCACTCCCTACTCAAAGGTCGTACGTGTCAAGCAATGGCCTAAATCTTGCGGCCCTGCAGTTTGTAAAATCTCATAATATTGTATTCTTCATGGGCGTCGGGTGAGGACTATATATATACGGTGCCTTGAATTTAATCAAGTATTGCGTCCTTTCTCAGGTTAGCACAAGTATATGGTACCTGTATCCACGCCTGTTTTCAACAGTTTCAATTCTGTTCCGGGCGTACTGGCACATCTTTCGTTACAAAACTTCGTTGGGTATCACACTTTTTCTTACAATGAATACTAACAGGTCCAATGAATCTGTATAACTTTTTAAACTTTTGCTCTGGTAAGAAACTTTGAATGTGCAATTGTACTCTGGAATGCTTAATTCTCTGTATTTGCAAGTTGAATTCATGATGTTGTGTGCGTGTGCGCGCGTGTGTGTTTGGCGAAAATCTATATCAAATGTATGTCAACAATATCTTGTATGCCCCAAAAGGCCTAAATAACCCAAAATCCCTCTTTCCAAAATTGCATTCACTGGTTATAAATTGCGGAAGAGGGTTCTGGTCCAGAGCACATAGGCGGATTTAGAGGGGGTAAGGGGTCTGCTACCCCACCCCTTTTTGAGACCAAAATTTTGAAAAACAAAAGTAATGGTATGAGTTTCCTTTCAATAAATTCTGTTATCCCCCCCGTACACTAATACATTCTTATGAGATACATGTACATTAAGCGAAACAAATTTTCTTTGCTGATTTTTACTTGCTTTAATTATTTCCTCCAAATGTTAAAGGATAACAGCCAATGTACATTTCCCCAAAAATTAAAGAAAACGCAAACATCATTCAGCCCTTTATGGATTATTTGATGATGATGAAAATATAATCATACTACAACTGACAGTGTTTTTGTTATATGCATACGTACAGTTGCATTGCCTTTGCTTTCTCCAAAGAGAGATAATTCATACTTCAAGTATAAATAATTGTGCAAATTACATTCTTCATCAACACTTATTTACGTATTAAATTGATAAAGCAGAAAACTGATGGGAACAACCCTTCCCGTATACAATAATTTCTTGCATACTGTCAAAAATTGAAAAGTATGCCGCGTTGTATGCATTTTAAACCATTTTCTTTTATACGGAGGAGATTTTCCCAACACTTTTAATGTAATGTAAAGTTAATTTTATTTCTCAATATCAAAAGGGTCTGCCTGTATTTACTCGATATTGTTGCAATTTTGCAATTACTACAATCATTTTTGTTAATTCTAAATTACAACATCATGTGATAGTCACGTGATAATAAACAACAGTCTCGTTGAAAATGTAAGGATTCCTACTACGTATCAATATGAACGTCGATTCACTCTCGGATATTTTTCTTTGAATAGCACACATGTACAAAACACTTATGATTGTTTTATGCATGCTTTTTACATTATTTCTGTATGGGACGCCTTAATTCAGTTGAGTAGAACAAGCTCTTGCGTATTGAACAAGTTGAGAGACATACACACCGTATACAGGTGAATATGGAATATTGCTACATAAATATGGGAGGTTGACGATGGAGAAGCTGAAAGCATCCAATTTGTTTTAAAGTTGAGTAGTTTGTTGCTTTAATGTCTATGTTAAATAAAATATCCAAGTACGAAGTAGACTTCGAAGACTCTGTATAGTCTTTTTTCTAGTTCGTCGGGATATATCGACTAGACATATGAATGAAAACCAATTCGAAATGTCGAATTAAACACAACTGCTAGAGCTTTATTCTTTTCATGTAGAAGCTTTTGGATGAATAGAGCCTCATAAGAATATAAAGCAGGTCAGCTAACAAAGGACACATCTGTGTCCCTGGAAATTCCACAAACTTTTGGAAGAACTTGATCGCCAAACACTACACAGATGTTTCGATTAGGAACTCCAGCATTTGCTTTGATATCAAACTTCAGAGTACTGTGTCTAGAATCAGAGTGGAATTACCAAAGTTATTTTTTAGAAATGACTGACCACTATATATAATGAAGATTTTCTTTCTCCTTTTCCATTTTTGTTGAACTTGCAACTGCCAATAATTAAATTTTCATTTTTAATACATTTTAATAATCAATTTTAAAGGGACATATGTTTTGATATTTGATAGTAAATGTGTTTTAAAGACATATGTTTTGATGTTGTTGATATTGAAACGTTCTGGGATTTCAAATAAAGTAGAAATCTTTGAGTTTTTTTTTATAATACACGTTTGATTTACACCACTTCAGGCATATATAGTTTCCAATATGTCTGAATGTTATTCGCTCACAGTCTGTCAATATCAATGAGGAGTAAAGACACGGCTTAGTGCAACATATACTAGACCCAGAAATGTATCTTTGATGTGTAAGGGTTTTGTGAAGTTTTGCAATCCAGTATAAGTACTGTATAAATCATATACGGTACCAATTTTGATGCACACGTACGCTTTCGACAAATTTATGGTCCTCCTTCAGTGATGGTTCAAGTATTATTTTATCGGTCCCATTGACTCAAACAGTATATGATTTAACTGAGAGGCATGATTATGACATTCAAATCTTTTGAAAGAGCAAGTAAGGCAGTGTAAGTAGATATGTTAATACATAAATTGACTATGTCTGAGGAGTCATTGAAAGTTCTATAATATGTAAAGGCATTATAAAGAACAGATGAACAATCTCGTAAAGACATATCGGCGCCTCACGGCGGGTGTGACCGGTCGAACAGGGATTGCTTACTCCCCCTGGGCACCGTGGGTCCACTTGGTGTGATTCAGGTGGGTCTGTGATTGTCCAACCTTTTTTTTTGTATTAATTTAGGACTTTCAGAATTGGATCACTGTTCGTTATCTTTCCTTTTAACTTCAAATAGAATAAACAAAGACAGGTGGGCAACACACGGAACACTGGACCCCAGAGTGGAGGAATAAGCATCCAATGTTAACCGGTCATACACACCGTTAGTCCTTAGTCTTGATCAGATAATATAATAATACAAGTAATACACAACATAATAGTGTTCATTCTCTTGATTTACATGTGATAACAACAAATATAAATCACCCCGGGAACAATTACGATGATGACTATTAGAACGCAAGAACAAAAGATTATATTATGTCATTTGAGATTGTTTTTAATATAAAAATTTGAAAATATATCTTCTACTGGATAGAAATAATTGCTCTCATGTTTTTAAAAGCCTCATTCTCCAGTGAACATATAGGTATTGCAGGGTTTTTATTGTCCTGATTAAAGTAAGAATTTAGCAAATTGAATGTATTGAGATGTTTCTTTATATAGAATATTAAAAGAACGACTGTAAGAAATTTGCTTTCAATTTTGCAACGAGTTGGCAGTTGTCTTATGCTATTAAAACTGCTACCTACAGGTTATGTTGCTGTTGAAAAATGTGTATCGTGCTGAATCAAAAAAAATATATGGCAATTTCACTTTTAATTGAGAGAGAGAGAGAGACGGAGGAGAGAGAGAAGAGTAGGAGAGAGAGAGAGAGAGAGCGTAGAGAGAGAGGAGAGAGAGAAGAGAGAAGAGTACGTTAATGTCCCAACACGAACATAATCACTACCTGGAAACTCAAAAAAATGTACTGAGTAGATGCCATTTTTTACTGGATATTGCTGATATTCACTGATATTGTGCTGTGTGCGTGATAATTACTATAAAGTAACTGTGAATAGTACTGTGGGTACTGATAATTGCTGATATTTACTCCGTGGTTTTTACTGTGGAACTGATTATTCTACTGAATAAAGTACTGTGAAAGTACTGTGGGTACTGATAATTGCTGAATAATGTCTGCTGATATCTGGCCGAGGCCTTATGCTCAGCTCCTGCGAATCGACTTGCGGCGCCGTGTGCAAATGTGTCCTCAGGTAAGAAATATCAGATAAGGCTCGTTTTTGTTTGCAAAAACAATTCTTTTTCCCAATTTCTTTTTCTTTTATCCTGATATGCAAATATTGAAAAATTCACCACTATTGAGACCAATTCCAACGAATACCAAACACTATAATGATGTTTATGAAGAAACCTTGTTTTGGCAGACTTGTTCTATAAATAGTTAGACAATAAGAAAATACACTGTGATGTCACTTCCCTACGCATTGAGATATACAACCGACAATTTCGTTGTAAAATTTGAGGTCAATTTTCTATTATCGTTCTAAAACGATTTAATTGCCTATGTTCCGCTTACGGGTTCCAGTGTCCCAGATATGTCGGGGTATGTGCATATTGCGTATTCGTTGGAGGAGGATGCCTTCTCTTTAATGTGGCCCTATGGGTCAATGCGGGTCTAGTGGCATTTCGCCTCTTTTCCTCGCTGTCTCACACTCGTTGCTTGACCTTCTTTGTCCAACCCGTCTGGGACCAGATGCCACCTGCCGGTGCTAACCTACGGACCGGGAAGTGGGTGCCGCAGGTGCATTTGTGCCCCGTTTTCGTTGGCGCACTTTTCGTCAACCGCCGTCATTGAGGCCTGCGGTTTATTTCTTTGCAGCCAGCACTGGAGTACAATTCATTTTTAGTGGGGGAATTTACTTTGTGTGTTTCGTTTCTATGATTCTATATGTTCTTTATGTGTTCAAGAGTCAGCTAAATGTGGAGGAAGCGTAAAAACTGGAGATGCACGGGATCAAGCATCCCATTGTTGCGTATAGTGCAGATTTATTGTGTTTTTTGAGGGGTGGGGAATACTGACCCCTTCTTTAGATCTTGTTGCATGGAAATTTTATCCAATTGTTGACCGTTTTTGCGGGAGTTTTTGGCACATATTATTTGTGATCAACTGTTATGTTAATGGTATTTGAACGTAAGCTGCCACGTGTTTCAAGTGCAAACCATCTTTGTTTTACAAGAGTATTGAAATGTAAGGATTTTGATTTTCTTCAGTTGTCCTGAGAATTACAGACTTGTTGACAGATGAGTACATAATGTTGTTTGTCTAGTAACCTCCACTTTCAAGTCGAGGAACCTTTATCTTCTTTGACATGGGCATATGGCAAAGTGTGTATATTATATAAATGATATATTCTGCAAGGCAAGTGATAATGCGGAAACTGTAATTTATTGTATTATATTGCTCTCCTAACTACCAGGGCCATGGACCCTCCAAGTAAAATGATCGCGATCGATCAAGAACCAAACTCAAACTTGATGTCTAAACTGTTGGTTATGCAGCGAAGCTAAGTGATACATTAAAAATCCAAAATGGCGGAGATTGATAGACAAGTTAAGGTGAAGAATAGGAGGGGTTTGACGGATAACGAGATTATATCTGCTCTTTTAAAGAGGGAGTTTTCTAACTAACCAAGGGCCATTAACTCAGTATAAATATTGAGATCGATCAAAACCTTAAACTCAACTTTGGAGGATACTGGTTTTATATTTGTGTTTATTTCGCCATGGATGCAGATTTTTAGTGAAACCATAGTTCAAATGAATATCTGCAAGCAGTGAGAAATTTAATTTGAATCTGCGGAAATTGGCCAGTGGGATTTTTGTAGGGAGATTATAATTACTTGCGAATAATTTAAATGAATCCACCATGTCAATACTTCGCTACCATTGCATTTTTATATTGTGGCGCCAATCTATAACTCGGGTATATTTGAATTGGATCTGATTAAGACTTTTCAAAAATTATTTTTTTGCATATACGGATTGGGCCTCTACTTTTACAGGCATTTGAGTGGGTTTGGGGAAGGGTTTGGGGCTGAGGGCATCTGATTTTTTCTTATTTTCTTAATTTTCAAAAAAAAAAAATTACGAGGATGTTGATTTTTAATTGCTGTTCACATTAGTAAATAACAGGCCAAGGAGTCGTCCATTTAACTATCTCACATCGTCGAGCTTGTAGATATATCTTTTTATGAATCATCGGTGAGATGGGGATAATTTGTGATGCTGGTAATGCACAGGCTTTATGTACTTGGTCAACATTTTACAGTTGTTTTGATCGTTTTAAATAGAATATATAAACAGGTAGATTAATTTTTTTGTGAAAATTTTCTTTAACACACTTATTTTGGTTGTCCTATCGATCTCCTCTTCTGGGGGCAGTAAGTTTTGTCACGGCGTGGCTAGTAAGAATTGGCTTGATACTCATTTACGCTAATGATAGATCAGGATTATTTAGTATTAAAGCAATTTAACACAAAATGTATCTAATAGGTCCTAATAGGTTGAACTTGTTTCATCATGCTCTATTATTATACCGTTTGAAAGTTCTGTGTTTTATTTCTTTTGTTGTAAAATAATCAAGTGAATCCTGTAGTTCAGGATTGATATTTTTACCCTGAACCTATTGGGGTCACCATTGACAATGGTTGTGGAATTGGTCGGCTTTATGGATTGTGTGTAGTTTGGACATCATTATTTAAAAAGCATCTCTCACTGCTCTTTTGTTCTGTTTGGCCACAGCTCTTTTTGTAAACATTCACTGGTTTGTTACGTGGGTTTGTAAGTTTATTTTCATTTTTACGTCTAGGTTTTACAATTAGTAAAGCCATAATTGCTAGTTCGTGTTAATCTTATACCGACCAATGGGGGATGTGTATATGCCCATTTGGTCAATTGATGTAAGCAGCAGTGTATGTGTGGTTATAGTAGAATTGTTAAGCAGCGTTATTTAGAAGATGGATTTTCGCACAGTACAGACATAACATAGTTTACCATGAAATTACAATATGTCACGGTGTGACGGGTGATAAACGGATGAACAGTGATGTAGTCTAACAAGGATAGCACCGCGTAGGAACAATTGATCCCTCCTATTTGTTTTCGGTACGTCATCCCCGCGTGTGAGTCTGTGCCCCGTCTCAAAGAGCATATTTCTTTGTTCTTTGTCAGGGCCATACGAAAATACTTGTGACCAGTCACTTCCAGTCCCGATGATTTCCCCCTGTTCTATTCGTCTTTGTTTCTTTGATATGTCCACATGGGACGAATGTGCCATGCCCCCTATGCGTATGTCTACCTGTCGTGTCTGTCTGTCTTACTACTGTCTGTCATGTCTTGCTGGATGCACGATAACCACCTTAAACAATCATCGCTTGATTGGAGGCTGTAACTGTATTTTATTGTATTTTTTTATGAGATTCTATTATAGATTTTGTGAATTTTGGTAACTGCTCTAAGATAGGAAGTTCCAAAAATATTGTGGTTGTGTGGGTTTGGTTTTTCTTTTGTTTTCTTTTTTAATTTATTATTATTATTTTTTTTATATACTTTATCATCTATGTACTAAATGTTGAATTTGGACGTCCAGCCCTTAAGTTAAAGGTCAAAGCTTCAAATAATTCATATCCATCAGTCCATTATCACAGCTCTCAAGAACCAATGTAATGAGACTTAAGTTGACATATTTGGTTGTTTCAAGACTTGAAGTCTTTTTGAAATGATTCTTTACTTTAATGTATAGAATATTAAGTTTCTGTGAGAAATACATGTCTATAGACGGAGTATTGCAGTCTTTGTTTTAAAAGTACAGCACCTTAATTGTTTTATGCACCCTTTTTAGAGATACCTGTTCATTCTGTAAAACTGTCCAATAAGTTTGAAAGTAATGGACAGTTTTTGCTTAAGAATGGGCACATTTAAAACTTATTGGTCAGTTTTCTGCCAAATGTGCCCGAGAAATTGATACCAAAAACGTCACAAAATGATTTAAACTCCATTAGAATATTAAAGCTTACTTATTTCTTGCTTGATGCGCATGTAGATTAATTCTGGCAACATCTTGTAGTCAAACCCAAGATCAAATAATTTCTTTCTTGTTGAAAATGTGTCTGTTTAGCACAGAAGACTGGCTTTGACATGCTTAACACTTGATGACGCAGATTTTTTTTTATGACGCAGATTTCTTATTCATTTATTACGCTACTACACAGGGACTATCACCTATTTCACCCTTGCTTGCGGGATTTGAGTCCTTCAAAAAAATCCTGAAGGAGGGTGCTTCTGAAGTGAGGGTGGCATTTCTTTTTTAAGACAGTTACAAAAATTCGAAAATACCTTTGTTTCACAATTCCTGTCGACATACATTTCTAATAGCTATTGCTCTGATACTATCTAAGAATGATTGTCGTTCTATATAATAATCACTCACCACAGTTCTAGGGAAACGCATGTAATTCACCGAACAGTAATCAACATGTAGTACGTTAACGACAAACTAACGACTCAACTCTAATGACAAATAGGCATGACTTAGCTTCCTCATTGTCACTTCATGTTTATGACCATATTCATTATACCAACATAATGATGGGATGTTCATGTCTCTCAACTGATTCCATACGCGAGGAACTAGTACTGAGTATGAATCATGAGGCATCTGATCCCATTCTCTGCGTAATTTCAAGGTTTTAATGCATACTCTTTAATTTTGTATCTATTATAGGATTTATAAATTGACCATTGTTCGTTATCTTTTCCATATGTAATCTCCCTGTAAATAGTATAATCATAGTTTTTACTGACAAGTGTAAAGTCACGTACGTGATCATAATGTTATCAATATTTAGTCTTTATGATAACAATATGAAATGAACGCATCTTTTACATGCTAAAAGAAAACTGTAATTTTGTTTCAGTTGTATGTCCACGTTTGAATCCCTTTGCTTCCAATCCGATTGTAATCACGTCTCTGAACCAGTACGAGCTTCGTTTGTCCTCTTACGATAGAGTCCCTGGAACAAAAGTCACCTTGTCTTGTGTGGACGACCTTGAAGTACAGGGCCAGAGTATCATTAGTTGTCAAGAAGATGGGAACTGGAACTTTGAGTCCCGTCCATTCTGTGCAAGTATGTTACTAAGAAGAACAACGCGAGACTAAATTTGGCGGTGATGACGTATTCCTTAGCAAATATAGCAACAGTACCCTGACTATTTACTGTATCCACAGTAGCTATGTAGTCACCTCATCAATTATGTTTGCATAGTATGGACGCATTTTATCACCTCAAATCGAATACATCTATCAGTTCCAATCATAACATAGTCGTATCACCTTTTTATCGACTCGTATCATTACATTTTAGAACCATCCTTGTATGGAGCGCCATCTGTTGATGACTCGGTGAATTCTGACCTTCCTGAGAGCGCAAAGATTCTGATTGGTGTGATGGTAGCAGTAACCTTGATTGTGACGATCATTATGATCTTCATCAGCTGCCTTATCCGAAGGAAGATGAAGGAACTCCAAAAACAGTATTAATATTAAGAGTTGCAAACTATTTTAGAGATTTAAGCGATCATCTGATAACGATAAGACAATATACAATTATTCATATAATAAAGCGCAATCTACATATTATCCAAACAAAATAATTATTGTTGGGGTTGACAGAACTCAAATTGAAACCTCTCATAATTAGCCAACGTATAGCAGAGTAAGAAAGACTTTTTTGCAGTTTTTCAAAGTAGAGAATTATTATTTATACTTATGCCAATTACAAAACGGGAGAGGAGGAGGGTTATTTCGGCGTCGGGAATATTTAGCAGTTTTCCTCTAAAAAGTACTTTAAAATTTTGTCGCTTTATTATTTTAAATAGCGCAATTTCATTTAGTATAATCAAAATTTTGACGCTTTGATTTTTGGCGAATTTTTCTTATTGGCCAAACAGCCATTTCCAATGAGACATGCTATTGAATCCTATCGTCTCGGACATTCAAATCTTTAAGGAAGCCAGTGATAATGCTGTCACAGAATTATTCCATTGCTGTGTAGCTGCTTCAGATTTTTCGTAATAAATGTTCGACGTTTTGAAATGTTTCTGTGATGTTCAAATTAACTCATCAGAACCTTTTTTTGAAGTTGATAAGACATGTACAATTTTGTGACAGATATGTTACGAGCAAACAAGCTAAAAGTAACATGAATTTCTTAATATTTTGTACACACAGTCAAAAACTCAGAGAGGAGGTTTCACCGCTAGAAGATGAGGACCAAAGGTAAATTATGTAGTGATCATTAAGTCTGTAAGTGTTTTATGCAAATGTATTTCTAGTTTTAATACAATTGAGATGTTGATCTTTCCAAAACCCTGTTGCATGAAGGTTAGTTAACTAACTGACATTTAACACCATTGACTCTTACATTCATATAGTGTTAACTAGTTATTAACTGTGCATTAACTTTTGCACAACTGGACCCAGGACATCGATCTTAATCTGAATTTCATTTTGTTTACCTTTTTCATCTGTGTGAATTACGAAATTGAATATTACCTCTAAAGATGGCTTTTAGGCTAATATCCATAGCCATTGTTAAGATCCGTGACTCATTTCTAAATGCCGAGCGTTTGGCTAAGGAGCAGTCACCGTCTATGCTTGTATCTCAAGTTAGAGTGGGGCTCGAACGTACGACCTCTCGGTCACGAAGCGAACACTACCGCGATCCTTTCGCCTTGAATAGTTTGCAGATTGTGATTGCTTTGTAAACTTCTGACTCGTACAAAATTATAGTATCCTACCCATGAAATTTCTTTGCACATGTCGCAATGTTGTGTTTACTTTTTTATTATTAATTAGCTTCAACTATAGATGAGTAAACAATGAAAGAGTTTTAAGGTTTGAACACATAAATTCCTTCGAATTCCTACCGGAAAGTAGAGACCATCCTTAATTTGTCCCATGTCAAAAAGTTTTCATGTAAAGTTCAACTTTACTGAGCCAGTGGTTCTTGTAAAGAAATTTTTGATCCCCCCCCC
>CAJDSM010011911.1:2686-22973 GCA_903981925.1 Ostrea lurida | reverse complement strand
ATATAACAGAAACGAGCATGTATCAGCCTATATTTACAGTATATTAATAAGTTTTCAAGATCATCCACCTGCTAAATTCATTTGCTCATTCATTTAAAATAATATGTTTACAAATTCCATGATACAAAAAGGTGAAGAACTCAATTAAAAACTGCACTTTTCCTCTTTATGTTTCCTGTATTCCAGTGAGGAAGACGAGCACCACACGGACCTGACTGAAATCAACACGTAAGTACGTAAGTCATACTGCACAAATCAGTCTCAGAGGTTTCGGGTTAGTTATAGTAGAAGTGGAAAACTAGCTCTGATGTGATGGATTTTTCTTTTATATATACATATCTCTCTTTCTCTCTTTCTTTTTTTCTTGATGTACACTAAATTCCAAAGTGGTTGGAAAGTTTTAGTTAAAAAATCAAAAATAATTTATATCTATTTGTAGTATTTATATTTATTTGTAGTTATCTATATGTACTTTATATGAGAGAATACGTTCCGTTTAAAGCAGATTTATTCAAAATTACAAGTTCATTGGCTAGAGAACTACAATTATAATACATTGGTAATTGTTTCTCATCTCATTTTGTTTTGAACCATGCTATGTTTCTGTGAAGCAATCTTTATGTTAATTCAAGGTACATCAGTCAGGAGGACGCCCATAGCATGTAAAATCATTTTCTAGACAAACTTTCAAAACGTTTGCCAACAAGTACTTTTAAGATGGTGCATATGTGTTTGTACTATCAATTAGGACTTCCATCTCAATCTACACGACTTACCGCCCGCGCTACTCTACAAGAGATGCATGAAAATGCGTGAGGTAGTTGATAAAGTAAAAATGGCACAAATTCCACATAAATTATTACTAAAATCCTTCTCACCAATGCTGTTGACGCTTACTTCTCCACCACCACATTCCCGTACACGTCTATCCCCATCGAGGGCAAACTACATACACTAAAATAATTTTGTCTATAACCTGCACTAGGCTGTGTTTTTTTTTTTTTAATTAACATAGATTTAGATACAAATTCATGACACGAGATACAATTCGATAAATGTATTCCCCTCACATTTCTTACCCCACATAAATTGGTCTTCTCCTCAAGCGCCTTCTATTAACATAATAGGATGAAATGTTGAAGTCACACTGATGTTGAAGACACTCCACAAGCATCAAATATATCTGTTTATACACACCAAATGGCATGGTGAAATAGGACCCAATCCATAAAGAAAAAAAGTAGCAATACACCAATCGACATCTGCTAACGCTCTCTTTTTTCCATGGGCAGTTAAAAATGTTTGCCCACCAACACATAACATTTTCTTACTTTCACATTTAATTGACAAAGGATATTCTGACACTTTCGCCGAGTTCACCATCCTCATTTGGGTACTTGACTGTAAGATTCAGGAGTAAATTGTCAAGAATTTTAGGTGTAGTTTTGTCCATGATTTCTCAAAAATTTCACAAGAGTAATAGAGAAATTGAAGTTAATTACTTTATCAAAACACGTCACTGTCCATTAAATTCGGCAAATGTGAAATAACTGATAATCCTACGTAATCACCAACGTAAATAAGAGTTTTTGATGCTTTGTTCTATTAAATGTTTCCAACTTTTAAGACAGGGCAATATTATTGTACAATGCAGTAAACCAATAATGGAAAATGCAAGGAAGGGGGGGGGGGGGGGAAGCATACTCTTGCCCCACCCCCCCCTTACATGGCTCGTACACTCACATGATGGCAAAAATAGATAATTTGGTGAATGGAACTCTTAGCAGATCTCCAAAAACTTATTTTCAATTCCAGCATTTCAATAGGAATGATGTAACAATTGATTAATCTGCATACTCAAGAATCTGATTGTATATACTTTCAGATATGTAGCTGCACAATAGCCGCTCACTAGTGAATCACAACACGCCGATGAAATCCAATTGAACATCATCGCAGCTATATATACCTACTAGGTAATGTATATCAGTTGACCTACAGTCAGAGTGCAAGTTTGACAATGTTTTGGTTGATAGAATCTCAACTAGACTGCCCGGATTAACCATGGTAATTTGGATACATGTGGGTTTTGTATAAAACATGTTTATATATTTCTTATATAACCAATTTGAACTTTTTATATATCTCTCTCAGATACACTATAATAGAGAGAGACGTACACAAGTTTCTAGTGGTTGCATGATTACTGATGAAGACACTAGCTTATAACACTTTGAAAATCATACTACAAGCTCTAATACGCAAATGAAAGGCTTGAGTTGATTTGTTTGTTTCCCTCATATTTACTTAATGAAAATATATTTATACAAACCACGTGCAGCTTGTGGTTGGTTTAAAATATGCTTTTCAATAATGGTATACACTCACAGAGTTGGTTCGAGCAGCTGTAGTGTATCTTGAGTGGAACACACTTTAAGATAGCAAATATCCTCATCATGATACGATTCAATTATCGTACCTTTGAAAATAGTGTGACTCGTAATGTTTAATCATTTAATTGAGTTATAAACTGTGCATCGGGGAAAGTGATGTACGGTAAAAATTCTGACATGTATGGGAATCAGGATGTCATATGTTACTATGAGAATTGCCTCAATATTTAAATGTAATGAGCGTAAGAAAATAAAACACGATACTGCACTGCAATTCGCTTGTGGGTTCTATGTAACTTCTTTGGCAAATGTGAGCAAATAGTAATGTTGGCAAAATTTTAGCCTACAAGGACCCAAGGGTCACCACAAACTGCGTATAGCCCAGCAGAATAGTATTCTGAATGTCGTAATCTGGCTTTCAAGTGATCCAACTTTAGATTGATCTTTAAGAAAAGAGTATTCTAATAATCATAATTAATGAAACATGCATAGGACAACAAAAAGCAAAGAAAACCTTGAAGTGTGGATCTGCAAGTCTTTGTCTCAACTATCTTTAAAAAAACACCACCTCATACTTATTTATGAATAAAATCCCCGGAGGAAATAGGGTATACATGAGTGTACTCAAGCGGAGCGAACCGCAACAGTTTATTGGAGAACTAGGACAACCCATCCCCCCAAGTGCATCATACCTCATTCCTATTTGATCCGACTACAAACTCAAACACATACGAGACGAACCGAAACGTATCAGATGCAGAGAACGCGAGGATGAGTGAAACCAAGCACAGACGAAATATAGGACGACTTATGGAGGCAGGCGGTGACGGAGAGCTAACACCCAGTAGAGAGGACTACTTTCTTACAAGTTGTCAAATCTTGCCTGTGGCTCGTGAAAGGGTTTCACACACGAGGCTGCTAATTCGTTATGCGTATGAAGTATATAATACCTTTTATAGTAATATTATATATAAAGTATTCCAACACATATGGAGCGTGACGACCGCGAAAGTTGAAGATTTCTGTGAGTATTATTGGCCTGGCTTTAGTTAGATACACCATATGAAATTTCGTGTGGAGCTAAACGGTCGGTGCAGTTATCGTTCTGCATATAGTTGTCCATTACCTTCCTGAATAATGCACAAAAAAATTGCGTCACCACATGTCTATAGATTACACAATTGTCTCACTTAGGGACTACATTAGCGATCATCGCACAATAGAGTACTAGTAGGTATTCATGTATTCACTTATCTCATTTGAAAAGACTGTACATCAATCTATGTCTCCAAAATATTGAGCAAACTTCAAATAATGTTATCTATAACACTAAATGTTATTTCAACTAGGGCCTAGTTTTTCAAAATAGTACAATTTTTATCCTAGTCACACTACTAGCCTCGTGTTACTCAATTTCTGCATCAGCTCTCCCGAGCTAAACCAATGATAAAATGCGAGCGACCTCAAAGTAGGTATATAATTATCCATGAGGAGGATATGTTTTCGTTCTGTAAGAGGTGCCAAAAATAACCTTAACACGCAGTGCTGAACCTAAGTCACGTGCTCGATGGAGGTAGGTAGTACCCAATTATTGAAAACATACTTCTTAACAAAAGCTAGCATGGTTGAAATACTAAAGATATGAAAGGGATTAACAAACAAATCAATCACTTTATGTTAATGTGCCATTCAACGACTTGAACTTGATCGGCGCATTTAATAAGACAATGGATTAACATGCGTCATGATCTAGTATACTCAACATCCTAGAACAATTAGATTACTGGTGAATTCTCTCCTCCACTTCGTAACTCTGAAGCAAATAACTGCGTACTATTATAAATAAATTTTGTCAAATGTAATATGATACCGAGATTAGACCTGTTTTTGATACATAACTTGTTTCCATGCTAGTTGTTTATCACCGGTCATCGTTGCATTCTAGACACAGAACATCGTCACCTGCCTCTTGCTGTGCTGATTAAAATGTACCAGTTTATTACTAGCGTGCAGAATAGAGTTCAACTTAAAAGATTCTCAGGAGTGGACTGGGCTTTGATGCTACTGACGGTTCAATCAAGTTCTTGCAGAGTTTGCACCATAAGTCTGAAATAAGTTTGTGAGCTCTAGTAAAATGACATAATTTCGGCATATTCCATGGTCGGTACAAAAGATGCCTAGTAAACGTGGGGCAAAAGCCGGGGTGGGGGCACGGGCAAAACATAGGGCCAGGTTAATAAGCATACAAATGACCTTCGCAATACAACATTAACTTCTCAGGCACACCTATCTCCCAAAACTTTCTCAGATACTAGTGCAGATCGTTTGGTCTCGAGGCAGTTGATCTTTATTCTCATTTTTTTTTATGAAACCTGCATTCTTGCAACGCATCATGATGACACAACGTTAGAAGCCCCACTCCCCCCTCGATTGAAAGCGGTGGGTTGGATGGTGCGTTCTTATTTTTTTTTTGCTAGACAGATGATCATTGTCTCCAGGGCCAAGTACTCCCCACTTATCATCCAATCGACCCGGGCACTCCGGAAAACTAAGAACTTATCACTGAGTGTAAATGCGAGTGTATTCTATCAAGAAGTTCCAGCCAATTCTGATGAGCACACGGCCATTTCTGTGAATATGTACGTGCGAACCTCACCTCTTTACGATAGAGCCTCACTGCTTTACATATGCTGTTATAGTGGGAGCTTACTGATAAGTACAAATGTTAAAAGAAGAGTTTAAGGCTTTTTAGGAAGTTTAGAACATGTTTAGATTATCTGGAACCAGGATAGACTTTGCTTAATATTTTTTAGCTGTACAATGTATACAGGGTGATTGATCCTTACTGTAAACTTTTCGTGGATGATTTATCTGCAGGAATAAGGAGGGGTTTCTAATGATGGTACAGTTCACATTGAATCCAAAAGAAGATTTTCTGGTAACTGTATTCTCATTTTGTGTATAGCGGTTAATTACAATTGAAAGTGTGATTGGAGCTAAAACTACAGTACGAAAAGCAGCTGATTTTTCGAATGATATTTTTACACCTAATTTACAATCTTTTGTAGATGTGAATCTGAGCTAATGGAGATGGCATTATCGCCTAATGTTTACACGATTTAGAGCATGAAAAAAGACATTTCCCGAGCTGTATTTCATGAAAACTACCACAAAGTTTAAAAATACCTCAATACACAAATACAGATATTATGAGGATCATTGTGAGTAAGAACAATAAGAAAAAACCTGAATTTAATTTATCATTCTTTGGTAGACTTCGATTTTCAGACATACCACTCAAGCTTCCATGATAGCGCTTGTTACATCTTAAAAAACAGTGGAAACAAAAAAAGGGGATAATACACATAGATTAGTACCTGCATTTTCGCTCTTGAAAATGGAAAATGGTAAATTATCAGTGAGCTAAGCTACTTATTTACATATATAATAGGAAATAAAACAATATTAACTTTGAAATCACCCGGTGGAAATAAGTCTTTGTTTATAGGAAATTACTGCTCACAATAGTAATTTGTAAATCTAGCTGTCCAGTAGTCTCACATGATATTAACTACAAGATCAAATGAGTGTTATCATATGAATATTTGTACACGTGATCATTGCAGGGACAGATTCACTTCCCTCTTTTCACACTCGACCCACTATCCCTAAATGAGCATTCTGGATAAATCTCGCAAATGTAAAGAACATGATAACAAATTCTATATAATTCTAAAACAATCACTTTTACAAAAGATACAACTAAGCGAGCCAATGATAATCAACCCGGGAACCAGTTGAAACGATTGCCCAATATAACCTCCCTTTTCTATTTATCTCTCCGGGTCCCCCCCTTTTTGTTTTTCTGATCCATCCCTCTTTTTCCCCGCGGTCAAGTCCTTCGGTCTTAACGTTATCACCCCTCTCACTGCGCCTGAATTGGCAATTGAGAAAGGATCTTTGACGTAATACTACCATTATCAAGAGTATTTTGATATGGCTTGTCTCTATTAAGAGGTTCCACTTTCGTTAGACAGGAATATTATTGTAGATAATGGCCGTAAACAGAATATATGGAACATATGCAATCAGCTGGCGCGCTTTAGTTTTAAGGTAAAAGTATGTAACATGATTATTAATTTTAATGATGTCGGATTCGCTAACTATGATTTTACAAACAGTTATATCACAATAATAACCAACACTACTGCTAGAGCATCATTTCTAATTTAGCATCCCGACAGCTTATAGGTTCCAATATAAAATACTTTTTTAAAGAACATCAGTGCTTGTGAGTCAAGACACAATGTAAGCCACAAATCAGGACACCAATTCAAAGAAAACGGGATCCAGATCAGTGCACTCAATTGGAGGTCGACATTAACAAATCCACAACGCAAGTAGGACAAACAATAAAACTATGATAGAACACACAGAGGTACGTACAACAAACAAACAAAATCGCCGCATTTCCGTTGGTTTTGGGTTGCACTAATATCATTTGAAACCACATGGTTCAAAATGGCAACAACAGTCGAGCAATCTCCATAGGCAAATCCATTCCGTGTCCACAGAAATAAATTATTGTTTTTATTAGGACCCATAAAAAAAATACAGGAGGGGTTTAGTATACCGCAAATAGTCAAGCAGCTCTATTCGGATTAAATCTGTATCACGATGAGACAGTTTATGTAACCACCCCGAGAGTCCATGATAAAAACAAAACATGTGTATCGATCACTGTTTCTTAAAAAGTATGCCCTACCATTGCTTTGAATTTTCATGTACTAGCTGACCCTACGTAAAATTACCTAGTATCAGAAATCTAATAGTCTCTCTTCTATTGTCTGATGATCCGTTATCAACCACTAAAAAGTTTTTGTGAAAGCTAGTTTCATCAATCTTAACCTCACAACTCTAATATTAGCAGTGTATGAATATAGAAAGTAGATTAAATTAGATGTTAAGTTGGTACAATTGCTATATCTCTTGAGAAACATAACTACATCGGCTACTGAGGTTAACCCGTGTCACGGGCTAAAAGCCCCATTCGTAGAAGTCTTATGTGGGATGTGCCTTGGGATGAATTAAAAGATAATCCAAGACAGTTGGAAGATAACTAGTAATCCGAAGTGCTAGAAAGTAAGAAGTCAATCTTGATTGCTTTACAAAACAAGTGCTAACGATGTCGGTTATTCCATGATGCAGACAGACAAAAGGTGATACTGGACATGGAAAGAACCGACACGTGTGCTCAAATACCAATGAAGATCTGTAAACAACGTAACGGGACGATGATTCTACCTACCTAACCTTAATATCAGCATAATTGCGGATAAACGTTCGCTAGCGTGTACAATGTCAGTCTAACCTACGTGAGAGAGTACAACACCACTCACTCAACTGTCCATAGTTTTGGACCCTTGTGAGACTCAATATCCACTGAACATACAACTGGTCTTCTAATCATGCTACTTTATTGGTAGCTTAAAATCTTTCTAGCGATGTGGTTTTCCTTCAGTCCTGGTCAACCGAGAAGGTGCTGTCAACAGTGGTTCTTCTGTGACCGGTCAAGCCGAATTAGAGGCCTGGGGATTAAATGCAACCAATTATGGACACGTGACTTACAACAAATTGAGCGAATATCCTAATTAAGGTAACAGTTGTGTTTTCATAAAAACGCTCTTATAAATTAATTAAGGAAGATAGCCCCGATGAGTCAAAGAACCTTGAATTAATCTAGAAGCACTCTACTATAGAATAAATATAATTAATTAAGGGGATTGGAAACACAACAATGTAATCAAGAACCGTTGCCAAGCAGCCAAGGAATGAGAGGAATCAAATGGGAAGTACGTTAAGCGGAGAGAGGGGCGACCGTCAATTGAAATAATATTCACAGCAGGACCGCGCGTCCTCAGTCAACTTTATTCGCAACAGCCGTCTCTTCGTAATATCCTTCTGTACATATACACCAGATATTCTTGTTCAACCTAGTGTAATTGGTCTAATAGACAAAATATAAACAGTCCATCCTATAAATAATCGAATCAGGAACATCAGAATGCTTGTCCAATTGGTCAATTGATAGTAATCACTTGGCGACCCTAAAAAGCTAGGTTTGTTCATACTCGGAAGAGAGGGGGAAAATATCGAACATTAGTCAAACAATACCATTAGGCTATAAAAATTTTTCAATTAGCGCTCTAAACACTTGACGCTTAATCCAGTAGGTTTAATCTCCTGTCAACCAGTTGGGATTTAATATAATCTGCAAACCAAGTCTGCCACCCAGTTAGCCTCTATATCACTATTGTATAACCACTAAGTATAGAGAACAAGAATAGATCAATGCCATATCAATTTATCTTTTACCTGATAATTACCGTTAAATCTACCCCTTTACAACCTAAACACGGAGGTAGGACCAAGGGTCAACGTATGTTTAACTTAAATGATGTTCGCGCTATTTTGATTACACCTTACCAAACTGAAAGTATTTGCAGGCAGGAACTTGCGCATTCCTTCTTCGCAACTATTAGCTAAGTTGTTAGTCCACGCATGGGGTAGGGTCAAGTTTAAATTGGGCTCTGTCCAGCTATTGAGAACTAGATTGCCCATAAGGTAATAGACAAGGTGATCTCATGTGCGATGTTCCGAAGGTGTTCTTAGTTTACCCGTCCAGAGGTGCCTAAACCACCTTGTTTTCTGTAGACATGCCACTGAGGATGTCGTGATCATTTTAAGATTGTGAAAATATTGTAGGTCCTATCGAAAATAATTAATTGTTGGTGGAAAGTTCTTAACAAATAGTAGGACTTTAAATCAACGTAAACACATTTAGTCCCGATAAATCGAGCGGTAGAATTCATCTCCACCAACGCTAGTACTCAACGCTATTTGGGTTTTTTCGAGTGTAAAGGTAGTATAGATTCTCACTAATAAGGTTCCCACGGACACATCATCTCAGAAATACATATGATAAATAGACGAACAGACGATAGTTGAGGCATGCTAGCGCTGCATGGACTGGAAGTTATAGCGTTTGTTACTCCTCTCTCTGACGTGACCGCTGAAAATATCTGTCCACTAATTACCTTTAGTCTCATTCTACCACATTGCCGCTGTTGGAGCGGCGACTTAGAACGATAGTCCGGTTCGGTGAACAATATAGAGGAAGCCAGTCGAGACACGCCGAGGGCTTAATTTGGAACCTCCGATCGGATCCCCCATAACACACATATAGTAGGAAGATGAAAATCACTCGACCAATCACCTCCGTTAATAACAAAGAATAACAACCACAAGGATGAAAAAAATATAACCACAACCAAAAAGGTGTCAACTAGCATACGTTATATGGGAGCCCAAGAGAAATTAATAATCATACCAGTAACCAGTTGTATCTATAACGCCACAGAAAGTTTGCTATATATAACTTGAACTATATCCCCATAATTATCTGGAGCAAGACTGTGACTATCTCCTGAGCGAGTGACGACTGTTGCGCGGTGATCACATTTGCAACAATTAAGAATATGCGATAGACATGCAATTTCGCATTATCCTTTTTAACTAATTCAACAATTACAACTAATACGCTAATATTACGATCCTGTTAATCACGCATGGTATAATAAGGAATAATTATATTACTCATAACATTGTACTCTAATGTCAATATGTGCGCTCAAGAGAAATTACCATTTATCAGAACATACAACACAACACTCACACACATACCTCGGTGCCACCGTGTTAGAATTCTTCTTCCCAAAGAAGCAAAGAGGAGACCTAAGACATGTGACATATACATGACACACACACACCACACAGCCCCGCAATCCTTGAATTCTACCACACACCACCCCCATTCAACCCCATTGAAAAATTACTAACTCACTACGAACCTAATCTAAAGCGTGTTACTCAGCAGAGAAGAGTAAGAGAGTACATATCATCGAGTACTATAAAAATTACAGGTACTACTTAATGCTGACTAATGTCTGGATCGTTAACAATAGGGTGGAAATCTGAGTGATCATGCCTCGGTAACACATAGAAGTTCAGTTGTTCCCTTATGTAATCCAATTAGGAGTCGAAGATGACCAACAAACCTTTGCAACACACCGCAATATTATGAAAATTGAAAATCCAATTGATAGTATACCTAAAAGAGAAGCACGAGTAGAATATATCTCCACGTCTCTACAACTGGCACGCGAAGCTATCCAACCACCTTCCACACCAGACACACACCAGTTAACAACACCAAGTTGAGACTCCTCAACGTATCTTCAGAAGTATACACACACACCGACCAACGACGAACATAATTGGAGACGAATGTTTCAGTATCATCACACACAAGCTCATTTAAGAATCATTAAACGTATGACTGTCATAACATGGAGAGTGTTAATAGTGACGAGTAGATAGATGGGCAGAAGTATACAGCAAACTTGTAGCTATGCCCTGCTCATATAATCAGCTCCCCCCACCATCACATCTTCGAAATAATGCCGAGAGATATTTTTACCATGAACTGGACTCTGAAACCTAAATCTACCAATGGTAAGACCCAAAACTACATGCGAGAGGAGTGACGAGAACTACGTGTCGAAGAGTAATCGCGCCAACCTGAACACACCCACACCCACTTCAGAAGTAAAACTATAAATGTGGAGACAGAACGAGAATCTATTGAATTCCCCATCTGTCTTAGCGAGCACACATATTCCCATTAGAGCAAAATGCGCGGCACTCAAAGTCATAGAAACATAGTTATGTACAGAACACATTATGATAACATTGGGGTGTAGGCAACATTTATCTGGCTTAATACGGGTTACCATGACTAGAAGCTGCCCAGTTTCCTCCGAACATACACGTACCTCCGCGAGCTAAATTCCCTCCCACACCACCAACACTGCGTCCGTTGTCCACACCACAACAATGACGACCCACGTGTAACACATGCCATCACCCACACCGACATGAGCCACAGACAATTTAATTCCGACGGCGCCTGAGATAGGCTGGCTGTTAAGAAAAAAAAATTGTGCTGACTTGCTCTGAAAGCACTACAAATGTTTGAGAGATATAGCATATATATCAGAAGATCATATCCATCTCTCAAGGATTACAACGACCCTGATCCTGAAGCCACCCAAAAAACTGTCGTGGACTATAGAATACACCCCACACACACAAATGGGAATATCTAACATACCACCACCACATTAAAATAATCAACAGTTGCGTCAACAGGAAGTGACCATGCGCAGATGGAAACAGCGTTACACGATACAAACAGTTATACTGATGAACTCGTGCCAAATATCAGGAAGCTGTCGCCTGATTGCTGGATTATCACATTGAGGATAAATTTGACAGTAGCAGAATTTACGGGCTGTTACAGAACATATTCTTAAGTATGCGAATGTCAAACAGGTAAGTTACATGCGGCAGATTGAAATACTGCGTTACACGCGACAGTGTCCATACTAGACTGCATCTGTATGCCTATAATATCAGGACAAAGTCTAGACACACACACCACACCACAAACTAGTGGCGCCACCAAGATATGGAGAAAAGAAATATCTGTACATGACTATTATTGTCGTGAAAAATAGAAAGCCGACGGACGGACGCCATGTACCGACTCTTAGTGATCGCACCTCCGGTACGTAATCCGAACAGGCAGAGCGACCACAACCAATAAATCATGAATAAAAGGTTCCCAGACCCAGCAAATCCCAACGTATTCAACGTCCGTGTTGCCCCTAACTCATTTGATATTTTGGATTATTTTGGGAAACGGCCACAGTAGGCTATTAATTCCCAAATAACACTTCCATAACATGGCGTGTCAATCAAAATGGGCACTAGCAGATTTTAGTTTCACACGATGTTAAAACCCCCTAACTTCGCCTAATTTTTGATTTCTGAAATTTCACTCCCGTTAATTATTTTAGGTTAAGAATGTCGTGGTAGTGTGTGTTGGTCTAGTGATTGGTGGTGTGTGCGTGTTGTCCGGTGTGTGTGTGTTTGTGGTGTGGATTCACTATGGGAGATGTCTTGACTAGGCCAAATAGCTACTTTGTAGGTACTTATTTAGCACTGTGATCTAGGAATATTTTTCGATTTGTTCGTTCCAGAGTGGGTACAAAATTGATTTTATCTGCTGTTCATAAATACTTTGTAATTAAATTTTTTGAATAATTTGTCGAAAAACGTATAACATCTAGCGGTAAATGTATTTATTTGACCCCACTCAGATACTTTACCATACGTGAGAGAACCCGCACGATGTGCATTTTACGAGTTTTAGCAGAAACAAAATAATCCCGTTTTATTCTATTAAGTTTACATATGCGCACCTAATAATCTATGATTACCCTAAAGCTGCTTGAACATGTAAAACAAATGGACTGTATAAATAAATACAGAAAGAACAGACCATAAAACAAGTATTAAACTAAAGTTCAAATAGAGAATAGAACATTTTTTTCATAAATACAATCTGATAAGCCACTGTAAAGTATATATAGAATCAAAAGGCAATTTAAAAGATTACTGTTTTAGTCTTTTGTTTGAAAAGCAGGAAGCGATACTTCGAACCGCAGCCTCTTCTTGGGAGAACAGTTCCAGCAGTGTGGCTGAGGAACATATTGACCTTCTATACCATAACGTCTACTATGATTGGTGGCTATTTAGAAGGCTATCTGAATCCCCAGACACCAATATAATCTGTACGTAGTGTCAGATCATGTGGCCGATAGATCCTGAAACTACAGTTTCCAATGGGACATTCTATATGGCGAGCCAGATCATTTGCTTCTCCTTGCTAGAGCTTTGAGGTAGTACAATGATTCGATCTGATATATGTTCGATACGTCCATAGGTAAACCCACTGAATTGCGTCCATGAGACATCCGGCTAAAATGTTGCTCATTTTTCTCTGAACGTGTCACACATGAACTGACTGCAGAAGTTACTTTTGTACTTCTGCCTAACTTTTGAAAGGAACGGACACAATTTTACAGACACCAAAAAGATATGTGCCAGTTTGTTGCGATTAAGCATGTCGGTAGGTTAATTTTTAGAAATGATGCTAGACGAGTGGCCTACAATGCATTCCTGCATTGTATAAGAGGGATCTTCTATCCGATATTAACGAAGATTGCGAATAATCAGAGTCTTAGATTCACTGAAATTTTTTTGACACTTCCATAACTAAATTTGCTGGTCAATAAAATGCAATCATCGTAAAGCACGAAATGAAACAATGATCAACGTTGTGCCAAATAAGAGATTGTAATATTGGACAAAGTCCAAAGATTAACTCAGAGTGTAGGGAGCTATATCAGGGCTGTGCTGTTTTTATGTTGAGAAAATGAAAAAGCTAGTCTGTTCCGACCGAAAACCAGTGACGTCCAAAATTCATTAGACTTATTGTTTTGCGGGTAAGATTGGACTATAGGTGTCGAAAAAAACTGAATTATTTTCATCAAGACTCACGATATTATCATTTAAGGGTTGGTTTTTTAGGATAAAGAACATCCAGGAATTTGGTGTCATATCATCAGGAGACAATACAAAACCGCATGTTCAAGATTGTCTATTTCAACGATAAACTTGTCGATATTCCTGGTAGTTCGTTAGTCCTTAAAGCGAGGATTTCTCAACGGAATCATGGTAATATGTGTACTTGAGTCTGTGCATCGCCCCGTAACCCAATGTCATAGAATTCTAATCACGACTAGTCAGTGCTTTCGCGACTAGCGGCAAATTTTCTTCCACCGAAATCTAGGTTTGGCGAACATGCTCCGGGCAATAAAAAAATAAGCCAGGTCCTCAAAAAATCAGAACCTGAGTGTGTTACCCACATGAAGTAGGAACCCTCTGAACCAACATGACTAATATCCAAAATCGTAGCAACTGATCTGACGAGAGATCAGACAAGATAGTAACTTATAATCAGACAAAAGGCGAAAGTTAACATGAGTGAAACCTGTACGTTTAAATTCATTAATCCAAAAAACAATCTACAAATGATTGTGGTTAGGGATAGCAACTCGGAAACGTATCCGACAAAACTGCAGAAGGGCAGATGATGCAGTTTATTTCCTAGTTCTGTTAAAAGTATGAGTAAGTTAGTTGCGTATACTCACACAACTACACAGAAAATATTTGCAGCTTGAGCTGCGCCAGTCGATGATATTACTCACTGTCACCTGTACGTCACAACTGTATCGAATTAAGAAATCACCATGAATGATTGTGGTCTATGAACATCGAAGAACAGCTGACACGACCTCAACTGGTGTCTGAGCGAGGAGAAAAACACATGATCAGCTATGATTTCTTGCTCCCAGCGTGACTACGGGTAACTAGAATCGAACTCATCGTGGTGCACCCCGATAAGAGCAGTTCAGTATAGTGACATTTCGGTAGGCGACGATTGCAGGTGGTTCCTTGCTGAAGCTGGTAATGTTTTTCGACGGTGTTTTTCAGAAGTTTAGCCTGAACTAGTTGAAATCCACTCGTATATCGCGAGTTGCTTATTTTTCCAATTATTTTTAAGATAGAAAGGTAAGTTGAACAGGTCTGTGTACTTTTTTTAATTCTTCTGTTGAAATCCTTTTAGTCAATAATGGCTCATTCTCTGATCTGCTTAAATTTTACGCGCCAAAGAGCAATACAATAAGCGCTTATCCTGTTTATTAGATCACATTCTATTCTGATGTTCGTGCATAAATATCGCCCCCACAAGTCGATTTCTGCAAAAAATTTGTTGATAACTTTCGGCGAAATATAAAAATATTAATTTGTGGGTTTGTATAAAAAACCAAAACCTTTGTCCATGATGTATTGCATATATTGATATTTTCTCTATACAACCGATGTTTTAGCCAGTGAGGAGGGTATCAACTAGGTATCAGAAATATAGCGACTAGGGTCTTTAACAACATTGTGTATGTGTGACATGTCTAGTATCAACTCTTCGAGGAATCTGCGAAATTTCACTGTTATAAAAAATTATCACCTCGGAAGACTGAGAACTCTCAAGAACATTCTCTCACCATGAATACCGAGTACCCGAACATATATTCCTGCTTTGTCATGGATCGGATAAAGAACTAACTGATCTCAGGGGATAAGGGAAACTGTGTGTTGAAGATAAATCAGATGGTTGAACTGGTTTAATATTTTCTGAATTCCCTGGGAAGAGTCATTTAAGATTCTCCGCACACATAACACGTATCACCTAAAATATGTCAGGTTGACTACTATACGACAGATTGCTGGAGACAAATAAGGACAAGTAGAACAAGATAAGCTGTCGTTGCGTTAGCGATGGTACGTTGGGTAATACACACGAGGGGAGTGACAACATTTTCCTCGAAAAATAGGATGCTTCTCTTTCTCTCACACGGAAAGCCTCTATCCCTACTCTTAAACAGTGAACCTCACGGCAAAGGCACTCCGGGGCAAAACCAAACTAACAAAAAAAGTTGATGCTCGGGTAGTCAAAGCGGGGCTCTTTCTATTACATCATCTTACTAATCGTCATATTCTTTGTTTAAAGTTAAAATCATAATCATTGTCTCGAGGACTGAAAATGTCCCAGTAATTTCATAGGGGCATGTGGTGGCCTTGTCCACGCGCTAGATGACCGAGAGAGCGGGAAAATAGAGTAAAAAAGGATGTAACAGCATGTCATTCATATCACTAATCGATGGAATACAATATAGTTTATTGCGAGATTACAAAAATCACTAAGACGCATATACAAGTACGTCTCTCCGGAATTTAGTTTCATACCTGATACTTGTTATGGATAAAAAGCTGCCCAAATCCAATTTCTCTTGGTCCTACTAGAATAATATTCTTAGTAATATATTTTGATAAATTAGGTTGTGGAATGTCATGTTGCATAGTGTACTCACTCGGGTACATCTGTATATAAAAAAAAAGCTTCTGAATAATTTTGATTTATATTCGTAAATTTCGACTAAGGGCTTCACAGCGCTCAATAAGGATCAAAATACAACATGAGGCCTCACGCGCAGAGGCAGTCACTATTCGGTACTGCTTAACCGATGTGACCTTCGCTTCCAAAAACTATGGGGGTTCACTCGGCCCGCTGGGGTGTGACACGGTATCCCAAACCCAGCGTTGCGATCTCCTTAACTCCTCCTACGCACATGAATGCCCCCTGTTGTGTCGATGAGTCCGGCTTTTGTTTTGCTCCTCGAATGGGGGTCGTTGCCCTACACATCGATTCTCTTGTTTTTGATTCTATTTATGTAGGTGATGTAGTTTTTGGGTAAACGGATTGTATATGAACACGCCTTTAGAGCTCGTTAACATGTTTGCGGGCTTTACATCGAAACTTTCGTACCCGATATTATTATATACCTTTGTGTAATCACAAGTTTTCCTGGGCAATGAAATAGGATCGTCGTCGGGAACAAAGTTTACTGTTTGTTTAGTTGTGATATTAAATGATGGGAAAAAAATAGTCCAGAGTTAACGATTATTGTTCAGAAATAAGAGTCGAGCTCCTCAAAAATGGATAATGTTTGTTTCTGGTAAAAATGAACGTCCTAATCGTTTTCAATTTCAAAGATTAGAATAGTGCATTACAAGTCAAGTATTCGAGTTATTCACGACCACATGGGAATAATCCCACATAATCTGTGACAAATTGAAAAAAAACAAACTTCTCGCCTATTGATCGTACACATAGATAGAATGATAACTGAAAGTCTGTAACGTACGGCATTATTACACAACTTAATCTAAAGTATGTCAGAGAATCATTACCACTTATGTAAAGTTTAGACAGTAGTTATTTCATCCGAAACGAGCGAACATCTAAAAGGTAAAACACATATCATAACTGGTAATGTCATAGGTTTGACACTGTGATTCTAACAATCAAAAACTTAATGATCTGGACAATGGTAAAGATAATGAAGTGAATTACCTTATGAGTATTGATCCAAATTCTACAATAACTGGTTACGAAAATGTAACAGCTAAATACAAGAAGCACTGGATCCGTTATGCAGTCTAGGAGTATTGTGTAAAATCGTGATAATTTATAATCTCATTGGGAAAAATATGATGTATAGTGATTCGGGCCGGATATAATTTAGGGCAAAGATAACTTAATCAAAGACATTGTGTATAATTACCTATGGAATCATTGAGGCTATTTTTGTTCAATACAAACTCGCTCAAAGTTCGATGCCAGAATTATAGCAAAATGTATATAGGTAATGTTGAATTATGTAGTCATCATGAATAATAAAGCGGTAATGATTAACACATTATATCATTGCTATTACCCCTAACATGTGTTCGGCGCAATTAAGTCCCGAGAACAGAGTACAGTGTATATTAGTGGCTTCACTTAGATAAACATCATTGAGGATAAAACAATTTCGGCCAAGGAGTCTGGGCGAGCCGCCCTAAGGACTAAGCGTGTCCAAAGGCGGAGCCCTGGTAGGGATCCAGGGGGCCAGGGGCGCAGCCCTCCGTCGAAAAAATGGATTTAGAATATAAGTGCAAAGTTCATACATTTTCATGCACAACAATTTAGTCCAATTTCACCCTCGTATAATCAAAGATTCCATTGCCCCGTATTAGGAACAAGGGCACTAAATTTGCAATAAACATTAACAATTTTAATGATAGTATAAATGATAGACAGTAATAGTAAATTAATCGATTTATCTTCTTATCAATTTTTTCTAGAATATTAAATAAATGTCCAACTCAACGATGCAATCCATAGAATCAGAACAAATCTATACCAAACATAATGTTCGGAATTAAGCAACTCAACTCTTGAAACCCTAGAGGTGTAAGATTGAGCAGTGCTAGCCAACGCACCATCCGATCTTCTTTCTAGCTGTACGCTACTCCATGCTTAAAAGAGGTTCTAGGGTGAGGTCTAAAGTGCGATGCCAATGTGTGGGAATGTATTTTGGATTTGTAACAGTGAAGAGAATCACAGGGAAAATAGAAATAAAATTGGGTTTCCATGCTTGTTTTCGAGACTACAGGTTTGAAACATTCACCTTTTCGCACACTTAAAATTCAAGTCAAGGATTATCTTTTAACCCATATCGCCAAACATGTAGTACGGCTAGAAACAAAACATGACGGAATACAAAATCAACATTACGATGCAATAGCACAGAATAATTATTTCTTAACATCACATGATATAAAAAAAGCTGGCAATGACTTGTACAGGGTAATAATAATGACCTTCGATTGCTTACCTGAGTATTATCTGAAAAAATACACTCATCGAATATCAATATTCAGAGTGTAAAAATACCATTCTAGAAGATGTAATTTCCTTAAAATTACAGGCGCCTAATATTTAGAGTCTGTCTCAAACAATTTAAAAATGGAACTTAAAAAGTAGAGATTTCGGTCGAGTTTTAATTGGCCAAAATACACTGATTCTTTTTGCTCACCAGGAATTCGATGTTAAAGTAAAGCGATATTGGGACCTTTTTTAAATGAATATGTATTGGCAATCTCGATTGGAAAACTACCATCAACAAAAATTAACAATAACAAATATGCATACTACACAATTAGTTCCGATCGTCTAATCTACTCTGATCATCAATTTTAACACACTGTTAACTATACACTAAGGGTAAAAAATAGAAGGTATCATGGGATGGAATAGAAACTTGTAACATCGATGCTTTGATAATTAATCATCCTTCCGCACAAACTAAACCCCACAAACACCTTCCCAACAATTTTGAATCGACACAACTAAATACATTTCACCAACGACAGGGTTCACTTGGTAAATGTTGATATGTTTGCACCGGATGGGGTCAGTGTGAACCAGTAAATACTTAGTAGAGCATCCTGCGAGTTTTCTCAAACGCTCCAGCCACAATCTTAACGACGAACAGAACTAATTCGAAATTTCGTGCGTCGGCGCAGACAACCGCGCATAGCAACTTCAATTAGGCCAGTGAGGAACAAATAACAATCTCTCGATTCTCACATGTCATTGACTTCATTGAAAAGTCACAGTGACAAAACATATTATTATCATTGATCAATACAGTCCGCACAGATATGGTCGTTTCGCAACAACAAAACTAACCTCTTTCCGAATGACGCCATTAGTGGATGATTAAGACAATCTTCCCCGCGAACTTACGACGAGGAAATACAACGCCAGCCGAACGTCAACTGTGCATTGTGACGCACGTTTAGCGTCGAATGTTTCTTTAACAACCAACAATGCATCTGAGTTGTAAACTATAAATGTCCGATTACAAGTGTTCCTGTCTTTTTTCTATATACAGTGTACTACGTACGTTGCAATAAATTTAGTTCATAGTTGTATTACAAATTTCATATAGTTGTTGTTTATTAAATGAAGATCTTGAATGAGAATCGCGCACTATTATTTTGTCGGCTTCAATAAAATATGAAATAACTTAGCGCCTGTAATCGCCCCGGGGAAAGATAGTGGAAATATCCCAAAATTGGTAGGATAGTTTGTGCGTCAAACGTTAGGGTCCTGTTTACGACACAGGGCCTTATGGGTAGAGTAAATCATTGGAAACATTTATATGTGGTGGACGTTGAAGCATGTCACTGGCGTTCTTTGATTTGACGTCAACAAATAGTCCGCTTTGTGCGGGAAATCGCTGTGTGTTGAAGTAGCTTGAAACCTATCCCAAGAAGAAATAGACTACGCCAGAGCAACTGTCACACAGATAAGAGGCACATGTAATAGCAAAAAAGTGGTTTTCTTATTTATTTTTATATAAGAATACAACACTGAGTATAATAATGCGTTTAATTTATCTGAACCTTTAGTTATT
>CAJDSM010011910.1:25000-30142 GCA_903981925.1 Ostrea lurida | reverse complement strand
TAGTGATTGTTGATTGAATTGTTTTATGGATAACATTGATTGATTGATTGTCTTAATTATTGATTGGTTTTATTGATTTATTGACTGATTGATTGAATTTGAATTGATGACATTTGTGCGCTTGCGTTTACCCAGTGCTCAGTTCGTCCACTTGGGGCCGTCACATTTGATTGATTGATTGTTGAGGGGGTGGCTCTGTGATAGCCCCCAAGCATTGAATCATCACCGCGGCCAAGATCGCCAATACAATAAATATCGTTCATTCGGTATGTGGTTATGTGTTTATTGAACAGGAATCGGTGATAAATAGATGAAAACATTTCTTATTAATCAAAATTCGATTGATTAAAATTGGTTACAAAGGTAAAGAATAGCAAAAACGTCTACATACGAAACTAATCGAGCGTTACATGTAGAGGCAAAGAACATGAAAGAAAAAAAACCCTGTTCTTAATTAGCGTCAATACTGAATTGAACTAATAAACGAATACGGTCGATCAATTCATAAACTAAGTACAGGTTAATATATCAGTACATTTAAGCGGCTTATCAATGTTTTAACACGTGTGTCTGATCGTTATTTAATGACTTCTTTCTCCTACTATGTACCTGATTTCACCTAAGGTGTGTCCAGGCGTCCCTTTTTGCCGATCTCTGTTTTTGTATTCTATTTTGGACCTACAAAACTGATCAATTTTCGCTATCTTTGCCTTTACATTATGCATATGAAACCAAATCTCCAAGCAGCATGTGAACAGTGCGCCAGATCGCTTGACCATCAAGCCAAATCTAATAACTTGCTATCGATGACAATTAAATTTTGCAAGATAGTAACAAAATTCATGGTCATTGTGAATGGAGATGTAAAATCGAAAGAATTATGCATTAGAGATTGCAACTTGTAATATCCTTATATAAAGAACCACCTATTGCAGTGAACTCTTTAATAATGAAAAAAAAAACATCCAAAGTAAAGAAACAGTTAATGTAAAACACAGGCAGATCACATGACATTATGTTCTCCTTTTGATTTAAATATCTACTTCCGCCCAGACCCTGGACTGAAATCACGACCTGTGTGATGTAACCAAATCTCGTAACAGCACGCGACTATTGCGCTAACCACATTGACCAAACAGGGAAGCTCACGACATCGATTTCAATTATGACAAACCGTTCACCAAACTGTTACACCACGTTGTTCAGTCAGTGCAAAAAAGAAATAGACATATAGGGTAAATTCTAGAGGAACATATGATTCACGCTGAAATATCAGTATACGTATAAAGCACGGCTTTTCCCATGATCTCTTTAAAACAACTGTTCTAAATGAAACCTTATTTGATAGAAGGACATTCCCACCTTGGATGATACATGTCTTAATCCAGATGTTCCCGGGATATATCTGTCGGAAATTGTTGACATAAAAAGTAAAAAAAATACTGTGATAACGAAAGACATCTGGATTACCTGGTATAAGGCATAGTTGAACTTTGAATCAAGGGATTGTATAACAGTTAGTTTCAAAGTTCCCTCGCTCACCCGATTTATTTTATACCACAAAGAGTCTTATGTCGACATCGGGTATGATGGAAAGGCGAATATAACGAACAATTGATCAATCTTGCAAGTCCCTAAGAGAATACAAAAATACTACCCGAACAAGCACCATGATACAGCAGAGGTGGTATCAGCTGCATATGAGGAGTAAGCAATCATTATTCGACCGGTCACACCCGCCGAGATCATACTGTCTTAAACATGTAAAAGGAGTAATTTGTTGTCAAAATGCTTAATTAAAAAAAAAAACGTTTAACAGTTGTTTTGAAATACGCCAGATACATACGATTCTATGACATTTTTCATACAGCATAACAATGTAGTCATTTATATATAATACCCACTCGTGTTTCTTATCCAGTTTTGTTCATCCTGGCTTCTGACATCAACAAGATGACTACCAAGAGATTTGCAATGTTCCTAAAATGAACCAACACTAATTTCATCATTGTCATTTTGTTCATCTTATTATAACATGTACGTTACAAAAGACGAACAATCATTGTGACGATTACAAATTGTTGAATTATATCAAAGCAAGTCCATGGAGACGTCAGATATCGACTATTACAATTAGAGAATTACAAATATCCATTTAAAGTAATTTAATAATTTTTTAAAGAAAATCAATGCTTGGCAAGCGCTTCAAGGTTGCCAGATATATAGAGGTATATGTAGACATATGTTCAGTTAACAGCATCAAATACACCAAACTTGGTAGACTGACAAAATGTTAATATTTAAACAATAAAGACCTCAAGAAGCTGACACTTCTTGCGTTAAGTTTGACATGCGGGGAAGTTTTCAATAATATACAGGCAATAAAGTACGTGTAATTATCCTACTCACGTGTGAAGCTTGCCACGTCATATTGAGTCCAACGTACAAGTAGCAATTCCCACAATAAGGCTGCCATGACTCGGCGCAGGCTTAAATATATAAAACATTATTTGATAACAGAATCACCCATGGATATCTGTATGAGACAAGCTATGTTTGTTTTTCTACATGTTTAAATGAAACGTAGATTTTTTAATGGCATTCCAGTCAACCGGTCACATTACTAACAGGTTCATAATACTGCTCGCACACTATGCCGAATATTCTTGCGGTTGACATAAGAATACCTTTCGCCACTCACTCGCAATGATCGTATAGCTATCGCTAGACATTCGTACTCACTCTTTAGCAAGCGTGGTCGTTTGTGGGTTTTAACGAATATTAGAAACATGCTTCTAAATTCACAAGGAATTGAAATTTTAAATGCATTCGTAAATAATTCATATGCATTCTGAAGCCAATCATATTGATGGCAAGCCATTTGCAATAATCGTAATACATTACTTATATGTTCTCAAAGCTGTTTTTGGTCTTATTTTTTATGTTTTAGGTTGTATTGGAGAACGTGGCGTGGCGATACAAAAAGGCGAAGTTAACATTGTGTCAAACGTAATCATAAATCCAAAATACATATACAAAATCGAGTGTAGGGCAACACGGACCTCCGAACAAAGCGAAGGTAGGATCAGGTGCCATGGAGGAGTAGCATCCTCTGCTGACCGGTCACACCCGCCGTGAGCCCTTAGTCGAAATAAAGTAAACGGGATTACCCGTAGTCAAATCTAGTAGGAAAATGACAGTCTAACAAAGGGTATGAAACAAATCAGTCAACATATGACTTAGTGATAATTTGTAATCGCAAACAAGGTCATTATAGCGACCGTAGAATTTGCGAAATGATGACTTTAAACGAGATTCGTTATAACCCTGCAGCATCAAACTTTTTTGTTAGTAGTTGGCCTCGCTTTAAAAAAGTCCGCACACGCATAGCATGCTCTTGCGTATCGAATCAACTGGGAGATATACACACCATAAGCAGGTGATAGTGGTAATATTACTACATAGAAGGGAAAGTTGACTATTGCAAAGTCAAAGTCATCACGCTTACAAATAGGCGAAGGTAGCATCGTGTTAAACTTAATCATAATCCAAAAAACATATACAAAATCGAGTGTTGGGCAACACGGACCTCCGACAAAGTGAAAGTAGGATCAGGTGCCTTGGAGGAGTAAGCATCCTCTGCTGACCGGTCACACCCGCCGTGAGCCCGTAGTCGAAATAAAGTAAACGGGATTACCGTAGTCAAATCTAGTAAGAAAATGACAGTCTAACAAATAGTATCGGTAATCCCGTTTACTTTATTTCGACTAAGGGCTCACGGCGGGTGTGACCGGTCAGCAGAGGATGCTTACTCCTCCATGGCACCTGATCCTGCCTTCGCTATCGTCGAAGGTCCGTGTTGCCTTACACTCGATTTTGTATGTGTTTTTTGGACTATGATTACGTTTTCGCCATTTTATATGAAACAATCGAGTGTTGGGCAACACGAACCTCCGACAAAGTGAAGCTAGGATCACGTGCCATGAAGGAGTAAGCATCCTCTGCTGACCGGTCACTCCCGCCGTGAGCCCTTAGTCGAAATAAAGTAAACGGGATTACCGTAGTTAAATCTAGTAAGAAAATGACAGTCTAACAAATAGTATGAAACATATGTAGCAATTGGCGTGAGAGAATTGTTAGATGTAAAGGCAAATATAACGAACAGTGGCCAATCTCGTAAGTCCTAAATATAATACAAAAACAAGAGTTGGGCAATCACGGACCCCATGACACACCAGGTGGAGTAAACATCCCCTATTGATCGGTCACACGCGCCATGAGCCCAGATAAACGGAACAATCCATAGTAAAATCAGTGTGCAGATCTATAACCGGAATCATCAGAATTCAGTATGTCCGATTTGGTTTCATTGCTTTTCTGTTCATGTTTTTATTCGGTCATCCTTGTTAGGACTACATGCAATTCCCTCCAATTCCCCTCTGCCTCGACTCTTCCAGTTTTGTGTCCACCTCTCGGAATAATGTGTTCGTTCAAAAACTAAATTCAAAATGAAGGTACATATTTTTCAAGAAGAATTGTTAAAAAATCGCAAATGCTTTCGAGAATTGTTAAAAAAAATCGCAACGCATGCGCTTTTATTCGCTTTTATTCTAACTGATACTCGCAACAATTCGTTAGACTCGCGAAAATTATGGCAAGTTATCGTAAGGGTCGTATAAACATTTGTTTCTTTCAGAAGCTAATTCTAAGAAATTATTGTATATTATTGCAAACAAATCATAAGGTTCGTATGGAATTCGTTAAACTCGCAAAACATTCGAGACTGTTGTATATATAAAATGGCGAAGTAAACAATGCGTTAAACGTAATCATAGTTTCAGATGGTACCGTATGATTTATATTATGACCCCTGGGTCGAGGCCTCTGCTGGTGGACTGTTAGTCCCTGAGGGTCTCTACAGCCCAGTTGCTACGTACTATGTTACTAGCTTGAAATACGGATATGTATTTAATTGCAGTGGTAAAATTAGAAATTCATATCCAAATTAAGGATTATCTCCCTCAGGCATAGCTCTGATCCTTCGAATTATTTGGCCCCAATCTTTTGGCACTACATTGATCACTTTCTCGAGTTTGACATTCATGTTTCGGGTTTCCAACATTACGGATTAAGCATCACTGA
>CAJDSM010011910.1:0-20000 GCA_903981925.1 Ostrea lurida | reverse complement strand
CAAAGATAATCAACTGCAATCAATTTAGTAAATCCTAAATACAGTACAAAAACAAGAGTTGGGCAAACACTCCAGAGGTGGGGTCAGGTGCCTAAGAGGAGTAAATATCCACTGTTGATCGGTCACACACGGCATGAGCCCATATTTTTGATCACTTAAACGGATCAATCCGTAGTCAAATCAGTGAATGAAAATCGGCTTAACAATGGCTATGGAACACATCAGATAGCATTTGATTCTATCGTAGGTCATACTAGTAAATAATTTTTTGATAACGACCATAGCAGTTAAGAAATTCTGCCTTTAAACGTGGCTTTTGAAACCCCTGCAAAATTAACGCGTTTGTAAGTAACCTGCCTCGATTCAAAAACTGATTTATACATACTATGGACCATACGCAAGTTACCAAGAAAATTATATATATACATACTATGGACCATTGGCAAAACAAACCGTAGTAAAATCAGTACGTGAAAAATGGCATAACAATGGCTATGAAACACATCAGACAGCATTTAACTCAATGGTAGGTCATACAGGCAAACTAAGTTGTTATAAAGTTCTTATAATTTACGAAATGCTACCTTTAAACGTGACTGTCGAACACACCTGCAGCAACTTGTCTGTAAGTTGCTTGCCTCAACTAAAATATTGATCTGTTTGTCGTAAAGTTGAGTAGTTAGTTTGCCGTTAATGTCAATGTTCAATAAAATATTCAAGTACGAAGCAGACATGGAAGACTCCGTGGTGTCATTTATTTTTAGTTCGCTTGGATTTATTAAATCGAAATATGAATGAAAAGCAATATAATTGATAAATGAAACGTGGCCAATATCAAAATGTCTAATTTAAAGCCAGAGCTAAATAATTCTTCTTTTCATGTAAAATCTCTCGAATGATTTATGTCTCATCAGAATGTAAAAACGGGTCAACTAACAAAGGAGCACATTTCGTGCCCATTGGAATTCCAACATACTGTTGAAAGACCCGATTCCCAAAACTGCAAATATATTGTCAATGAGGAACTCCGGCATTGCTAAAATATCAACTTCAGAGTACTTGTGTACAGAGTGGAGTTTAACAAACTAAATCTTTGAATGGATGATCACTAGATAAAAATATTTCCTTTTTTATTTTTTGTTAAAGAAACAACTGTCTAAAATGTTACAAATCCTTCTCTTTAATTTATCATGAGGAATGGTCGATTGTACTGTTTCTTAGAAAATGGTTTTCAATACTTCGTGTCTCTGATCACAGGAAATGTGACCGGTCAACAGTTACTGCTTACTCCAAGACATCTGATGTAAACTTTGGTTTTTGTTGGTCATCATCTTTGCTTAATTCATAATTTGCATTCCGTGCGGAAGTTATGAGATGGCATTATATGTAGAATCTAAATGTTTGATAGACAGAAATTCAACTTTTTATTTACAAACAAAAAATCAATCGGTAGGGAAAAGAATGAGCTTCTAGCAACGAGGTATGACGCATTTGCTGTAGCGATTGTCGGGGTTGACAGTGTAACACCAGGGGGCGTCCTCGGTGTCGGGATTTCGACAGTAGTTATCCTGGTCAGCAAGGTGATCATATCTGTGCTCATGCGGAGTCTGACTGTCCCATCTCTGGCACATATCTCCAGTATCCGCAACATTCTGTGTTCCAAAGTAGAATCTACCTGTAGGATCCTGTTCTGTTAAACACTCCCGTGGTGGAGTGACTGCAAGATAAGCAACGGGATTATATGTTAATATGCTGACGGGCAACTACAGAAACAAGTAACAGTATTGAATTTACATGACATAGAATGACCGTGAAAGAAATAGAAAGATTGTATTTGCAGATGGTGGGTTAAGGAATTATACAAGTCAAGTCTAACGTAAACAACTCAAGGTCAAAGAAAAAGGAAAAAGATAACGAAAAAAAGATCACCAATACATACTATAAATAATAAAAGAATTAATGATGCCAACATGACTCCCTGCACAGTCCAGATATATTTAATCACATGTTGGAGCAAATATATTTTCCATGCATTGCCACGTGCAATATGATACTCTTTTGTGGTCACAGGCTACCAACGAAGGTAGTGGTTTAAATATATCTGGGCTTTACATTACCCAAGGATGCTTTTCGATCAGTGAACAATTATAGTCATACTAAGAGAACGGTATCAGATATCCGACTGATCGATTATCCTATAGAATGTTTTTCCTTCGCCGTAAGACATATTAGATCACCTTATATTTTTTTTTCATTTTTTTTTATCACCTTATCCTGATCAAGAGATGCAAAAACTGAAATCTATACTGCCCGAAGATGCGCTCATATCAATTTGACTCATCATTGTCCTGCTCTTTATGACAAAGACAATTTAAATATTTTCTTATACAAGTCGATTTAATTTCTACAATGGAGCCTTAAACTGCCTTTGGGTTAAGACTTCAAATATTTTAAACTGTCATTCTGCATAAATTGTTTCACAAATGTTCTGTCTTTTAATTCTAATCGCATCCTTTTAGAAGCTTGTAATTATTCCACATTTTGCTGATTATTCCCCTTTTGAAAGGATTACAATATTTCAATTGAGTCATTATGGATTAAATTCGCTGTATGCTGTTGATGGCAGTATTGGTTGAAAATAACATAGCCATTCTGTAGATGAAGTAAGAAAGTAAAGCCGACGATGGACAATTGTGCTTAGATTGGCCTTATACCCGATAGGAACTAAACATTTACCACACATTGGAATGTTGCAGAACTCATATCGTACGTCTGGGTCTGTGGTATAACACCAAGGAGATGCTATTTCATCCGTGTTCCTACAGTAGTTTTCCGGCAGATGTGTTCCCGTGGAGTGATCGTGAGGTGATTGAGACGCCCAAGCCTGGCAAGTCCTCCCAGACTCCGTCACGTTGATTTTCCCTATATACTCCCACCCCATTGGTGTTCTTTTGCAATCAGCATCCTCGTCAAAATCTGGAAAATGCATAACAGTATTTCAATCAGCACCATTGTCAAAATTTACAATTAAGATGAACACCATCGTCAAATGTATACAATTAAAATTAACACTCTTAAACTATTTTTTCACATGCAGTAACCGCTTTCATATAAACGAATCTAGATATCTTCGATTATTTGTTGGTTATTGCATTTGAAAAAAAAAAATGTATTTCTAAATATTTATTCTGGAAATAAAATTGGAACATTATATTTACGTTGGAAACCAACACAGAGCAGCTAAAATGTTTTTGCCAAGGTGGTAGGGGAGTAGGAAGGGAGGTGTGCCGATTTTAATACTTGCATTGTTAAAAAAAATTAGAGAATCACATATTTTCTCATCTGTTTTCTTCCTTTGGAGCCCAAAACTCATTGATAGGACTTATCTTACATAGGCAAATATATTTATACAGTAATCCCCCGCTATAATCCCCACCTTTATAATACCATCCCCGCATATCGCCAACAAGTTTCAAAGTTCCTATTTTCTTACTATGTAAAACCTTGTCAGGACGCCGTCCCCCGCTCACTGCCTTCCGCCGACGTACTTAGTATGTACTGGTACAAATTGGTCAATCACCTTATATTCATATCCGCTAATTATCGCCAATTTCCCTTTAACTACCTCGAGAATATACCAGACCAAAATGTAGTACTCTGTGACGATATTTGCTTTAACAAACAAGCCTGGGAAAGTGTTACGACCGGCGCGATAAGGAACTGTAGGATCCACAGATACAATTATATTTGTAAATAGGTTTGGTGACAACTAAACAGAATTATATTCTGATAGCTTGAAAGCATTTATTAAAGACTTAATGTAATAAATAAAATATGTGTGATTTCTAATGACAGCTGTACATTTGTCCCCCCCCCCCGCATGTTCGACATGTCAGTTTCTAATCGAAATTGAAGACAGACTGCGGGATTCTAGTATTTGAAGTGATACGGGGAACTGTTCTAAGTCAGTCATATATATTTATCATTCAAAGATTCTAATCTAGAACAGCTCTTTTCTAGAGCACACGATATTCTGATCCAGAACAGTCAGGATTTTATTCCAGAACAATCGTAGAATGGTACTAGAGTAATTACAGAGCTATTCTAAGTGAACCTAGAGCAGACGTAGAGAAGTTCCACAGCATTCAGCAGAGCTGTTCTACGTTAAATTAGAGCAGTCGTAGAGCAGTTCTAGAGCAGTCAGCAGAAATGTTGTACGTTAACATAGAGCAGTCATTAGAAATGCTCTACGACCGCTCTAAGAGAGGTTAGATGTGGTCGCATCTGTATCGATTGGCGAAGTTAGCAATCTACTAAACGTAATCGTAATCCCCGAAAAACATACATGCAAAGCCTACAAACGCGAATCCAGGACCAGACGCCATGGATTAATATGTACCCTCTGATGACCGGCCACACCCGTTCTGAGCCCTTAGTCGAGAAAAGGTAAACAGGGTTATCCGTCGATAAATCTAGTGCGAAAATGACGGTCTAACAAAGGGTATGAAATAAATCAGCCAACATATGACTTAGTGATAATTTGTAATTGCTATAAAGGACATTATAGCAAGCGTAACACTAATGGAATGCTCTTTGCATATCCTAGCTTTCAACACATTTGATTTTATCGAGTTAAAAAAACGCAGTATGTTTGGACTAAAAGTAGTAGTTTTACTCAGTTAAAAATCAATGAAAGATACAGGGTCTAATATCACAAATAGGTCAAACAATAGAAGCATAGTCATAAAAATAATGTCCCATATCAATATGATAGTAAAATGTTACGTAGTTTTAAGACAATTAATCTTAAATAAATTTAATAGAGATCATCGTCGCATAAGTATCGTTGCATTCATTGAACAAACTCAAGGATGACCCATGGAAGCAGAGAGAATGCTTATTTCCAAAAATTAACCTTGTTCTTTCTAATTAAGGTTAGCACCCTCGTTAGGATTTACAAAATAAAGAATAGTGATACTGACAAATAATTTGTAAGAATTTACAAAAGAGGGAATCGTTACAATAAGTATCTTCATCAAAATAACAAAATTAGTGCTATATCATTAAAGATAATGTTTATTGTCGTCAAAGATAATTACATATTTTATTATTTTATTCTAAAACGAGATCCGTTTGTTCGGGAAAGACAACAAGCAAGTCATTTTTGTAATAGGAGAAGTATTCTTGAGGTATGTCCAATGATCGATGTTTTATCGATATTGTCGACATCGCTGTCTTGAATGATATTGATTCAATATCGAGTTAACAGTGCTTTTCATATATGAAAAAGGTCAAACAGGTCAAGCGGGTTTGACCGGTCAGCAGAGGATGTTTACCCCTCCATGGCACCTGATCCTACCTTCGCTTTTGTCTGAGGTCCGTGTTGCCCTACACTCGATTTTGTATATGTTTTATTGGATTATGATTACGTTTGACACAATGTTAACTTCGCCCTTTTGTATATATGAGGGTTGTCCGTAAAGTTCGTGGACAACCTTGATAAAAACTGACAAACATTGATAAAGTATATGAAACTACCAATTTCGTCAAATTCATGTATTATTTTATTAATAACAAATTTTCATAAGAAGCAAAGCACATTTAATTATAATTCTATCAAATAAAAAAAGACACAAACTCATACCCGGAGCACTAAAATGAAAATATCTGACGTAATACAACGTCGAACACTAAAGTCAGTTCACTGTTCGCAACGTAGTCACCATTAAACTCGACACACACCCTTTCTTATGCCGCTTTAACCAAGTCATCAAAATATGCGCAAACTGTTCTGAGGTTTCAAAGTTCATTCATATATAAGAACATGGGATAAATTTCCTGTACCGCTAATCATTGAAATTTCTACATTTCCCTACATTTCACGAATTGTTTGTCACCGATCACTATCAAGCACGTCACAAATTTCATTTTTCGCAGCACTGCAATCTCGGAAATATGGTCTTCCTTCACGCATGTCATCCAGGAAACTGTCCCTTCCGTCCAAATGTCTTCTATATCACTTAAACACTAATGAACGTCCCACATTACAATGTTTTCCCGAATGTTTACAAAATTCATGGGTCTCTGTGGGTGTACAATGTTTTTCCGAATGTTTACGAAATTCATGGTTCTCTGTGGGTGTTTTCTCGATATCTCACAAAATCACTGCTTCGCCTTTTCCAAAAACGTCATTGCGATGTCGATGATGTTGACATGGAAGAAATGATAACGATGTAGACGATGTAGACTCGATATCGTATCAACATTGTCGACATTGCGATGTCGACGATGTTGACATGGAATAACTAATAACAATGTAGACGATGTAGACTCGATGTCGTATCAACATTGTCGACATTGCGATGTTGACGATATCGAATTCATAAAAGGAACTGGACATGAATGGTATTCTTAAAAGAAATATACTTGTGTAATACGAATACCTTGTCACCAGTATTTCAAAATATAGGACGGAAATCAAAGTTTTTTTGAAAGGTAGGTCATTGTCGATATACCAAAGCAGAAATGGTCCTCGCATGGAAAAGATGTGAAATTCGAAAGCTATGGGCAAGATTAAATTTTCTTGATTGATTGATTGCATATTGTTTTACATCCCGCTCGAGAATTTTTCACCCACATGGAGAAGTCACCATTGCAAGTGAAGGGATGGAAAATTTAGGTCTTTGCTCGGCGCTCATGACCGTTAAGCAGGGAGTGATCTGTATCGTGCCACACCTGCTGTAACACCATGCCTCGGTTTTCCCGGCCTCATCCGATAGACCATCCCATTTAGTCGCCTCTTACGACAAGCATGGGGTAGTGAGGACATATGCTAAATTCGAGCACGAAATTTTAGAAGTAGGTCCCAGTTATAGGGTTGAAACATATGCCAACATACGTGTTTTTGTCGCAAGGAAGATTCATGAAAAGTGAAAATTATGAAGATAATTATGGTCAAGAATAACGGTGTTTTTTTTGCAGAGAGCCATTACATGCACCGAATATCCAATTGGTGGGCATGAAAACCCAGCAAATAATTGTCTGGTTGATTTCTCTAGATAGGTTAACATCGTTTAAACGATCATAATCCCAAAATATACAATGCGGTGTAGGGAAACAGCGGATTTCGACAAAAGAAAGGGGATCAGGTGCCGTGGAGTAGTAAGCATCCTAAGACCATGTCCGAAAAATCTTTTACATTGATTTTTTTTATTTCAGGGGTCTTGTGAAAGAACAGTTACTACCTTTGTAAACGCGGTGCAGGTTTAACGCATAAATGAATCTGTTTGCAATACTACAAGGCTGCAACTAAGTACAGCTTACTCCACTTATATTGAAATCCCTGAATTTGAAATAGCGTTTATATTGAAATAAAAGTAAATCCCCAGCTCCAGTCTCTAACTTTCTTTGAAAATAAAATTCGGGTTAAGTTGAAATCGCATTATATTGAAATATCGCTTATACTGAAACCAACCTTCGGTCCGCCGAGGTGATAATGTGTTGTTTTTATACAAAAAGGCGAAGTTAACATTGTGTCAAACGGTTATATTGAAGTCCAGCTGAGCTATCGTCACGGTTGGTAACACTAATTACACAAGCAAGTACAAGGGGGGACATTGATTCATATCTCACCTTATTGGATTTCACTGCATGGCAAAGGGAAATAACACTGGGGTTATAACATAAAACTTAACAGTTTCTGAAGTATTGTATGATTCCCTCAACATCAGAAAGACCAGCTACTCCTCAAAAAAAAAAAAAAAAAAAAGGAAAAATGTTGTCATTGGGACACTAAATGTTTGACCATTGTGTTCCGCAATATGCGAAAGTCAAAACATGTCCTACTAATTTCGCTTATATTGAAATTCGTTTATATCGAAAGAAAAAGGTTGGCCCCCTAAATTTCATCATATCCGGATTAAGCTGTATAGAGTATATTAAACAGATCATTAAAACCACAAGACTGTCAATACGTATACGATATATTGAAAAGACTATTATTTATCAATAATTCAAACTTACCCTCACATTTTGCGATAATTGCTTGCATACTCATAGAAAACTGAATTACATGACTGTAAACGTTTAAATATGAAGTATGTGATAAACCGCAAACATTCATTACATAAATATTATGGATATAAAATGGCGAAGCAACAAAGTATTAAACGTATTCATAGTCCCAAAAACACATACAAAATCGAGTGTAGGGCAACACGGACCTTCGACAAAAGCGAAAGCAGGATCAGGTACCACGGAGGAGTAAGCATCCTCTGCTGACCGGTCACACCCGCCGTGAGCCCGTAGTCGAAACAAAGTAAACGGGGTTACCCGTCGTCAAAACTAGTACGAAAATGACAGTTAACAATATCATGCTATATTATTAACAATACATAATAGAAGTGTGTTAATTATATTTCCATTATTTTGCTTCTTTTGTAGTACGCTTCAAACGAAAAAAACTACACAAACCTTTAGTAATCCTCCAGTATCCCCACCCCACATGACTGATGCTGTCCTCTTTATCCGCAGCTTTCAAGTAACGCTTAAGCAATTTACATTGCATTTGTTCATTATCATACAATACTCCTGCACAACTTGGTCGCTCATTTTGGCATTTCCTACAGCATCGAATCCTACCAATGTTTGTAAAGAATTTGATATAAAAAGATTCATCTTTTGGAACTATTCCATTATACGCAACGTCTCGTTTAAAAATCAGCCCCCTTCTAAATTGAAGACAAGTCGCATGCTTCAATATGACAATTGCCAAAACCATAGACATGTAAAATATTTGCCAACCTAAAAGAAACATGTTGACTTATAAAAGATTTTAATTTACAAAACATTATTGCGTCACAAGGTCTTGAAATGAAGAATCTATATACTAATGGATCCCACCTCTGGTGTGTCCAGGGGTCCGTGATTGCCCAACTCTTGTTTTTGTATTATATTTAGGACTTGCGAGATTGATCACTGTTCGTTATCTTTGCCTTTACATTAAGGGATATAAAGCTGAGTTTGCAGGGTTAAAACGAATCTAGTTTAAAGGCATCATTTCGCAAATTATACGGTCGCTATATGACATTGTTTGCGATTACAAATGATCACTAAGTCATATGTTGGCTGATTTGGTTCATATCCTTTGTTAGACTGTTATTTTTGTACAAGATTTAACAACGGTAATCTCGTTTACTTTATTTCAACTAAAGACTCAGGGCGGGTGTGACCATCAGCCAAAGATGCTTACTCCTCAGGTACCAATCTGCCTTCAATTTTTTGTGGAAGTCTGTGTGCCCTACACTCCTCACAATTGTATGATAATAAATTATGACCCCTGGTCGGAGCCTCTGCTGGTGGACTGATAGTCCCCGAGGGTCCCTCTACAGCGCCAGTTCTAGGTACTATGTTACCTAGCTTGAAATCGGATATGTATTTAATCTGCAATATTAAAAATTAGAAATTCATATCAAATATAGTAAGATTATCCTCCTCAGGATAGCTCTAATACCTTCCAAGTATTGGCTGCAGGTCTTTGCAACATTGTTCACTTTTATAAAGTTTTTGCTTTCATGTTTCGATTTCAAACATGATTTGAGCATCACTGAAAGACATATAGACGAAATGCGGCATTGGTGCATCAAAATTGGTACCGTATATAGAATTTATCTGTATATTATGTCTTTTTGGGATTATATACTTTTTAACGCATTGTTAACTTCGCTCAATTTTATTACGCATAAGGCCACTTATTGAGATTTGAGATGAATATGACACATTAAATTCAAAACAATTAATATTGCTAATACGATATGAATACTTATGCATATGTATGAATGTTGATCGAGGCAATGAAAGGGCAAACATATCAAATTAGTAAGTCAATTTCACACACTCCAAAGAAGAACAAAGGGGATCAAGTGCCTAAGAGGATTAAACATCACCTGTTCACCGTTACACCTCACCGCTATATGATCCGCTAAACAGTATGCTTGTGAAATCCTATTTGTCTAAAGAACGGCTACAATTACTATTAAAAACAGCTTACAGCAATTGACAAATGGCAGAACACTGGCCAAATTAATCGTTAAGAACGATACATAGAAAAGTGACCTCAAATTTTACAACAATTCGTCGATGTATATCAATGGACGCTTAGATAATCACATGTATTTTCTTTATTGTATAACTATTATAGAAAATTGCCAAAAACAAGTTTCTTATAAACAATAATGTGTTGTTCTTGGAATTGTCTCAATTATGCTGAAAATCAATATTGCTATCAGAAAAAAAAAGAAACTGAAAAAAGAATTGTTTGAAAAACGCCTATCTTGATTTGTACCTGAGACACATTTGCACACGGCCCGCAAGTCGATCGAGGCGAGCGAAAGCCCGGCAGATATCAAGCACATTATCAGCAATTATCAGTACCCACCAGTACTTTCACATACTTTATCGTAAAATCAGTACCCCACAGTAAAAGACAGTAAATCATCAGCAATATCAGTACCCCTACTTTCACAGTACTTTATCATTAATTATCAGCACCAAAACAGCACAATATCAGTAATTCAGCATAATCAGTAAAAAATGACACTATCAGTACCATTTTCGCGTCCAGTTAGGTGTTGTTCGTGTTGTGGACATTAACAGTTACTCTCTCCTCTCTCTCTCTCCTTCTTCTCTCTCTCTCTCTCTCTCTCTCTCTCTCTCTCCCTCCTCTCTCTCTCTCTCTCTCTCTCTCAATTAAAAGGAAAATTGCATTATTCTTTTTATCAACAGACACATTTTCAATCTAGCAACATAACCTGTAGTACGCAGTTATAATACAAAAACTGCAACTTCGTGCAAAATTAGAAAACAAATTTTCTTACAGCGTTCTTAATATCTATAATAAAAAACATTCACCGAATTTGCTAAATTCTTACCTTTAATCAGGACAATAATAAACCCGTCAATAACTATAATGTTCAACTGGGAATGAGGCTTTTTTAAAACATGAGAGCAATTATTTCTATCAGTAGAGAATATATTTTCAAATTTTAATATTAAAAACATCTCAACTGACCATAATATAATCTATGTTCTTGCTTCTAATAGTCATACATCGTAATTGTTCCCTGGGGTGATTTATATTCTTGTTATTATCACATGTAAATCAGAGAAATGAACCACTATTATGGTGTGTATTACGTGTATATAATATTATCTGCTCAAGACCTGGTAAGCGACTAACCGGGTGTGTATGACCGGTTAATCATTGATGCTTATTCTCCTAGGCCACCTGATTCAGCCAGAGGAAGCTTACTCCTCCATGGACACATGATGCGTACCTTCGCTTTGTCGGAGGTCCGTGTTGCCCTACACTCGATTTTGTATTAATGTTTTTTGGATATTGATTACGTTTTGGACCACAATGTTAACCTTCGCCTTTAGTATCCCACCTCTGTCGTCAGTCCGTGTTTGGCCCAACTCTGTTTTTTTATTCTATTTGGAAGTAAAGGAAAGATAACAAACAGTGACTCAATCTTGATAAGTCCCAATATAATAACAAAAAAACAAGAGTTTCGGGCCCAATCCAGACCCCTGAACACACCAGAGGATGGACCAGTGCCTAGGGCGGAGTAAAGCATCCCCTGATTGACCGGTCACACCGCCGTGAGCCTATAGCTTACAGATTGTTCACTGTCGTATTATATCCTACATATATTAACATTAATGGACATCCTCAGACATATCAATTGGTATGTATTTAACAATCGTACGTAACCACTCCGTACTGCTTTTTTCAAAAGATGAATGTGTTCCTAATAATGCCCTCAGAACATATTAAATCTGTTACGTTCATATGGACCGAAAAATAATTTTGAACATTCACTGAAGAGAATAATTGTCGAAATGCCGTATCTGTGGCTATTCAAAATGGTACCGATATTGATTATACAGTACTATATACATTGATGGCCAAAACTTCATTAAACCCTTACAATCAAAGATACATTGCTGGATTCTATATTAATGTTGTACACTAAGCCGGTGTCTTTACTCCTCATGAAATTATTGACAGCTGTTGAGCCCGAAAACATTCAGACACCTATCGCTGAAATCTATATATGCCTGAAGGTGGTGTTAAATCAAACGTGTTTATAAAAAAAACTCCAAATATCTTCTACTGTTTTTGATCCCAAGAACGTTTTCACATTCAACAACATCAACATTATGTTTAAAACAATTTACACAGCTATTCGTACAATAAAATCAAACAACCCTTTTATATTATTGGCAGTTGCAGTTCAACAATAAATGGAAAGGAGAAAGAAAACATACTTCCATTAATAGGGTCAGTCATTCTTAAAAATAAACTTTTGGTAAATTCCACTCTGATTCTAGTTAGGGCTGTGTATCGGGTGGAATTATCATATCGCGATATATTGCGATATTTTCCAATGTACTGCGATACGTATTGCAATATTTTCAAATAAGAATATCAGCGACCTTTTCTCTTATTTAATTAACTTTTAAAATTTATTTCTATGCAGAATAAATGAAAAATTAAAAAAACAAGCATTTTTGAGGTACATGTAGTCAGACACAATATAGATATGGTTGCATAACTCCGTTGCCCTGTTGAAAGTAGAGAAACTATGTATTAGTGTTTAGAACAATCACAGAATTTTTTCAGCCATTTAAAACGTAATATTTAAGGTGAGGATTCTAGAGTTTGAATATAAATTCTGAGTCGAAGCTTTTTCGCCGATATACCGGTATTAAAAAATGTATCGCAATACGATATTTTTTATTAACGTATCGCAATATATTGGAATACCGGTATTATCGCACAGCCCTATGTACATGTATATAAAAATTTGAATAAAATCTCTATAATAATAATTGTAGACACGAAATAGGTCCATCGTTCTTTAATTCACACGTTTAAATACGTTAGTAAGGAATCTGGCGAACATAGAACGGGAGTAAACACTTCTACAAGAATGACATTACATTTGAGAAAAGACAAGCTTTCTTCCTGACAATCTTATACTTCACAGAGGAATCTAACCAAGATCTTACTTACAGGTACACACTGGGTGTGGGAAATTACTTCCATGCTCCTAAACCAGCAAGACGAATATATTGAACAAACGAAAGAAACAGCATTCCTAGAATTTGTAGGGGACTTAAGTAAACTGGAAAATATCAGATCACCGCGTGTGTTAAACACACACGTACCTTACCGATGGTTTCCGAAAGCTCACACAGAAAGCAACAGAAAAATAATACATGTGACTAGAAACCCGAAGGACGTTTTTGTTTCCACCTTTTATTTCAAAAAGAATTTTGGAGCGAACATGGATTGGAATACATTTTATAACACAACGATAATTGGACCAGGTAAGTGGAAACATTCACCATGGATACTGTATGTGCATTGCATTGTTTCTTACTATTATCAATGAATTGAATTCGGTTGGGATAATTTTCTACTTAGATGTACTGTATGGTGGGTGGTTTGAATACGAGAGGAGTTTCAACGTTGATAATGAAAATATACATCATATGTACTTTGAAGAATTAAAATTGGTAAGATCACTACATACAAGTTATCATTTAATGGTTGTCTTGCTTTGTAATTTCCATACCTATTACATGTAACTCAAAAATACGTAAGAGACATTATTAATCTGGTGTGAACGTGCATGATTGTTTTCGTCTGTATTGTTAACTTTTCAAGTTGATTAAAGTTAGAAAAGAACAAGGTACGGTATTAGCCGTTTATGGCCGAGAAAATCAACGATTTTTCAACTACGGTATTTTGACGCTTGGTATATATAAGGCCGCTGTTTTCATTGTAGAATATTTATTTCTTAATCTAAATACACATGTATGAATTATATACCGTTGGATTGTGCAAATCCTAGGCTTTGAAGCCAATTAAGTTTGATGGAGTTTAAAAGTGCGGCATAATTCGGCCAAAAACGTACCTTGTTCTTTTATCATGCTATGTTTCATCACTTCTTTAAAAGCGACCAGTGGAGGAAGTTCGTAGATTAGCGACATTTCTTGAAGTGAATTGTACAGACGACTTGATTGAAAAGATCGCTGGAAAATGCGGGTTTGACAACCTAAAGAATGCCCATTTTACAGTAAAGAAAACTGCATCTAAAACCAATCACTACAGAAAGGGTAAGCATGCAGTTATTAGATATGAGGAATTGCTATACAATCATATATAAAGATGAGAATTTCTGTAAAGATATGGTGTGCATAGCATACATAGATCTTATATCCCACCACCTGTAATTTAAAATTGAACTACTAAGATCAATTCCCATCTCAGTTACTCCAATGATTATTTCATAATGTATGTATGTCATTTTTGGATTTTCAGAAGTGTCTGCCATTAAAAAAATAATACAAACCCTCTGTAACAGTTCGTAACACCCTCTGTAACAGTTCGTACCCTCTATAACAGTTCGTAATACCCTCTGTAACAGTTCGTAACACCCTCTGTAACAGTTCGTAACACCCTCCGTAACAGTTCGTAACATCCTCTGTAACAGTTCGTAACATCCTCTGTAACAGTTCGTAACATCCTCTGTAACAGTTCGTAACATCCTCTGTAACAGTTCGTACCCTCTGTAACCGTTCGTAACACCCTCTGTAACCGTTCGTAACACCCTCTGTAACAGTTCGTAAGTAATTATAGGTCTTATAGGATGAAATTAATTTTTATTTCTTACTCTGTAACATTATAATGTAAACATACGTTTGGTTTCTTCTGTACGAAACCCGCTCCAATGCGCACGCGCTGGTTATCAAATTCAAGCTATCCCTGTTTATAATACGTGTAGTCCGATTGTTTTGTCATTTTGTTTTTGCCGATTTCTTAATAATCAGTTGTGCTAAATTAAAAATAGATTCAATTCATTATGAAAACTACAATACGGTCTAATGTTAATCAAAATTGAAATCAATAAACGAACTGTTTAATATGTACTGTCGTAACATTTTATAACTGTTTAATATGTACTATTGAAACAATTTTTTTTTATTTACAGGCGAAATTGGGGATTGGAAAAATCATTTCACCGTTGCACAGAATGAAGAGTTTGACAAGTTATTTCAGAAGGAATTAACTGATTGTGAACTGTTGAAGTTTATGAAGTAACTTTTAATCAGTCAGTATTTATTGTAAACCTTTGGTGCAAAAGGATCGATATTCATCATTCGTAATCAAAGCATCTATATGTATCAAGATAGAAAGTGACTTATGGTTTTAAAATAATACTACGTAATAAAATTACACAAGTTAAGCTGGCCTCCTTTTTCTCATTTATTATTCCTACTACAGAGAAACAGTGAATTTAAGAATATTTTTATGGAAGAAATTAAAGAGAGGCATTAAATAAAATCTGCCAAAACCAGGGTTTTTTTTTCATAAACATATATAGTGTTTGGTATCGTTGGAATTGTTTCAATATGCTGAAAATCAATATGCATATCAGAAAAAAAAAATTCGAAAAAAAAAATTGTTTTTAAAAACGGCCTCATCTTGATTTCTTATCTGAGACACATTTTGCACACGGCCCGCAAGGCGAGCCATAGCCTCGGCAGTTATCAGCACATTATCAGTACCCACAGTACTTTCACAGTACATTATAAGAACCCACAGTAAAAACCACAGTAAATATCAGCAATTATTAGCACCCACAGTAATTATCAGTACCTACAGTAAAAATCTCAGTACTTTATCAGTAATTATCAGCACCAACAGCACAATATCAGTAATTATCAGTAAAAAATTACACTCTCAGTACATTTTGCGTCCAGTAGCGATAAGTAGACGCTAGAACAAGCCCTAACTGGGCGTCAGCGCTCGGATGCCTGTGTAGCATTTATCTACCGCTCGTTTACGTGTTTATTTCTTCTTTTTTTTTTTTTTTTTTTTTTTTTTTAGATATAACTATCCGACCCTGGTATCCGACCATCTGTGGATCTTTGACTCTCTCTCCCTCTGTCTGTCTCTCTCTCTGGTCTGTCTCTCTCCTCTCTCTCTTCTTCGTGGTCTCTGTCCCTGTCTCTCTCTCTCTCCCTCTGTCTGTCCCTCTCTCTCTCTTTCTCCCTCTGTCTGTCCCCCTCTCTCTCTTTCTCCCTCTGTCTGTCCCTGTCGATCCCCACAATTGGTTTTTGTGATGTGATAATTCATATGTATTATACTACTACATGTATTTGTGTAGATTTTCAGATAGTTGTATGTGTATGTGGTTTACCTGCACGTGTAATGCTGTTTAATAATGAAACCGTGNGATGTGATAATTCATATGTATTATACTACTATTTGTGTAGATTTTCAGATAGTTGTTGGTGTATGTGGTTTACTTGCACGTGTAATGCTGTTTAATAATGAAACCACAGCATCGCGTATGCTATTTGTAAATTTACTTCCACCTCCACGTCAATGACGGACAACAGATACCGTAATCACGAATATTTATTGATGAACTTAAATGTTGAATGCTTCGTGATGGTTGTCTCTCTTTCCATATGCCGCATCCAACAGCGACGAAATAATGAAAGCTAAATATGGACATTTTCCTGTTGTGCATTTATCTGTTGGCCAACAAGGATAAGAGTGTTCCTGGGTTTTTGTTCTCGTGCAATTTGCTACTTTCATTTACTCGTGCATTAATTCACTGGAACTGATAATTTTTATGTCCGTAACAATAGCAATAGTGGTCTATACCATACTACCCCAATAAAAATCACGAGCCTAGGAATGAAACGAATTTCGACTCAAACTATCTCTGATATTCTGTTTTTTATCGTCACCCACCCCAGAGTTCTTTCTCATCCAGTAATTTTAATATTTATTCCATTGATCCACCATAAAATCTATCCATAACTCAGGGTATTAGATAGTGTTTGCGACCATTTCAGCTCTTACCCTTGTTTGTTTCGATAGCCATGAACGTCATTTCCGGTATCCCGGTTGGGCAGATAACTCATACACGTACCTGTTATAGTACAATTGGTCTCTTTAAATGTTATGTGCAGTTACATCAAACATAAAAATAGATTGATCTTATTTGATTAATGTAAAAGAAAGTATATGTATTAATCTGATTGAAAAATGAGTATGAACTTGAAGAAGTCGAAAACGTGCAATTAAATGTTAAAGGGCGGTAAACAGGCTTTGCTCAGAAAGGCTCACTTACATGTATACTGAGAATATATGTTGTGGTAAGCTTAAAAAGGTTACTTGTATCAATCAATTGTATTCAATTTCCGAATCAACTGAGGAACATCTAGAGACTCCTTGGTTTTTTTCTTCAAGGGAATATAGAAGAAAAAGAGAATCAGATGGAAACATTGGAAATGGGACATATTTTTGAGAAATTTCTTATTTTCAGTAACAACAGCTACGCTCTGAGACATTATACATATAACTCCAAATTTGAAGATAAGAAGATCGGAACCTAATCCATACGAAGGGAAAATCATAAATAACACTACACTCCCCTCACGACTTGTAATGAAAAAGAGTGTACACATCATCTAATTCATACTTTACAGTAAAGACTAACACCTTTAACTTATGAGCTCTAAGATATTCACTCCTAGACAACAGATGGGTGTCTGATTAGCCATCGCCTTTTATGAATTCCAAGTTCAAACGTCCATCGTCCAACAAATATGGATATCAACAACGAAACCTCCTGCCATTGGCGAAAATTGTCTAATTACCTTCTCAAAACATGTGGTCGTACTGACAGACTTATTCTTATTTTAATATTTTAAATGTAGCATGAATAACGTTTGGAGGTGCATGTAAAAGTAGACACCAAAAATAAAAAAAAATAATACGGACATGAAACTGTTTTTAATCTAAAAAAAAATATTATGTAATGAAAATCACAGTAATACCAATCATCCGGTCATACACACAGTGTAAGCATGCGCAGTTCGTTACTTGTAGTGCTAGATCGAGGCTACCTAAACTCCTTAAATATATCTTGTATATATTTTTCTTACACTTCCTGCTTTCCATTTTCTTGTCATCGTCATCAACGGTGTTAACAACCATTTAAGAATACTTCCTAATTTATTTATGAAACACTAGCTTTAATTTGTCGCTGTCTTTGCGGGGACGATCTACTTAGATCCGCGAGAGGATTAGAGGAAATGAATAGATCTAAGTCAGACTAGTCGTCCATCATCTGATATGAAAAATATAACTCAATAATCATCATAAAAAAGATTGATAATGACGCGCGTCAACGAGCACCTTCTATCATCTAACAAGCAGAGAACACGTGACATTCTGTCTTCAAACAAAAATCGAATCGGAGAAGCGGAGAATTCCTCTTATCTTCACTAGTCATTAATTTTAATTATCGTTTAATTGGTTATAATTTACTTTAGAACGTAGGATGTTAAGAGTTTTTCAAGTGATGGTTTTGTGCGAAGTTACTCGATGGTAATCTTTAGAAGGAACGACATGATTCAAGTCTTTTCAGGCGAGTTTGACAAGATTTATATCTCAAGTTTTATGAGAAGGTGTAAAACAACAGCAATTGAAATTCAAGCGTGTGTCCCACCCAGATTTGTCTCTTTATATAGGAAAGATAATACAAATACGGACAGACTTGCTATCAATTATCATGCTGTTTGGTTAGGATATAGTATCATATTGCATATGATTAACTTCTCTCNACTTGCTATCAATTATCATGCTGTTTGGTTACGATATAGTATCATATTGTATATGATTAACTTCTCTCTAAGTGAAATATTCTCGAGTGGGACGTAAAACAATAAATAATCAATCAATCAGTTGTACACTATATATTTTTAACTTTTCTTGGTCCTCCGTATGAGCTCTAGTTGATAAGTGTCATAAAATGATAATGAATTTTAAATATCTTTTTTAAAAATAAATCCTATGTGACAAAACCACAATAATATATACTAGCTTGAATAAATATAATACTAGCTTGAAAATACGGATATGTATTTAATTGCAGTGGTAAAATTAGAAATTATATCAAAATTAAGGATTATCTCCCTCAGCATAGCTCTGATCCTTCGACGTTTTTGGCCCCAATCTTTTGGCACTACAATTGATCACTTTTACAGAGGTTTACTTTCATGTTTCGGATTCCAATATTTCGGTTTGAGCATCACTGAGAGACATAATTTGTCGAAATGCGCATCTAGAGCATAAAAAATTGGTTCCGTATATGTTTATATAATACAACTAGTGCCGCGCCTTTTCGTTTGAGAAATAACTCATTATCGTCATCCGCTATTCATTCAAATCAGTATTTTTATAAAGGAGCATGTTCTCGATTTGAGCTGAATTTATTTGTCCAGTGTTAATGTTTACAATGATTAACTCTGTTATTTCTAGTGGTCAATAAATATGAATTTTGGTTGTCAAGTTACAAGCGAGATACAGAACTAACAATTCTCTGTTATGTTTGTGTTCATGTTCTTTTAAATTTTATTTCAAAAACTGGTTCACATAAGCAAATATTTTCACGATGATTTCAGCTTCTCCCTTGTCAACTTCACATACTAGTATTTGTGTAGCAATATTACATTAACACGTGCTTATAGTGTTTATGTCTCTCAACTAATTCGATGCGCAGGAACTTGTTCTGCGTATGATCAGTTTTTTAAATCGGGCTACTGACAAACTGATGTTACTGGAATTTAAAGTCAGCATTTCGAAAATTGTGTGATCGGTATTACGATCTAGTGTGCCCACACCACCTGTCATTGAGACATCTGTCTGACGGGTTCCATTCCAATGGTTAGGCCTTTCTTTGTACATTGATTTTTACTATGGATTACTCCCGTTTACCTGATCAAGATGGGTGTGACCGGTCAACAGGGAAACTAACTCCTCCTAGGCACTTTATACCACTTCCGGTACATCCAGGGGTCCGTTTTTACCCAACTTTTATTTTGTATTCCGTTTGGAATTTATTACAACG